>RJVU01051648.1:3176220-3194569 GCA_003731715.1 Anabarilius grahami | reverse complement strand
AAAAAAATAAAGTAGAACATAAATAAATAATAAAAAATATTAAAAATAATAAAAATTAAATAATAATAAATAAAAATAAAAGGTAATAAATAAAAATAAATAAGTAATAAATGAAAAAATAAGTAATAAATGAATAAATAAAAAAATGAAAAAATAAAATACATAAATTTAAAAAAGTAATAAAATAACAAATAAAAGGTAATAGATAGCAATAAATAAGTAATAAATGAATAAATAAAAATAAATAAAAATAAAATGACAATAAATAAATAAAATGTAAAAAATAAATAAATACATAAATACATACATTACATACATATGTGGTATGCTAATCGTTTAGCCATTAACAAAACTTCTCTGCCTGTCAGTCATTTTGAGCTGGTTTGCTGCTAGAACTCAGAACTCACTGGGGTTTTGTCCCAGTTACAGGAATACACCACAAAATCAAATAAAAAAATACACTAACACAGCTAAATAATAACATCTGCTGCAGAAACTGCCAAAAAACAAATTCCTCTCTTTTCACCCACCCAACAACACCAATAAGAACATGCTATATAACTCTATATAACAATTAAACACTGAAGAGCAGCATCTCAAGGGGTATGATGCTTAAAATTACATACTACTATATAGTATGTGCACCATGTGACTTTTCTGTATGCATCTGCTGAAATAAGCAGTACAACCAGAGCACCCCACGAAAATGCTGCATCACACAATGCAGTGCAATTGGAATAAAAAATGCAAAATTGACTCAAATTGAATTTTGATTCTGAGATGCTAACTGGATGCCATTCTCTCAATTAAACATAATGAGGTCATGTTACAACAATGCAGCGTACTACATGTTTGAATAATTTATCATTGCATTACATACATTTCTTTTAAATAGTAGGCTGTCAACAGTATATACAGTATAATCTACTCTTTCAAAATGCTCTGACCTCTTCACCCCCAGGGACCGATTCAGTTTCCTCTGTCCTGCGTTGGAGGGTTATCAGAGATGGTGTGGATGGAGTTTGAGTTTCACACACGACCGTACTGACGATAAGACCGCGTGTGTGTCCCTTTGTGAGCCCTTTGACTCTGAATGGTTAATCTGTGTTTGTGCGCTCCATATTCAAACCATTGTGAATGGATGACACTTGTGATATCTATAAGCTTAGACCTCTAAGATTCAAATGAATGAGATCCCAAAACAAAGGAGCAGTCATGACATGTGCTGCTTCAGACTCAAGAATTATCTATTCTGTCTACACTGCCTATTTTTTACTACAGTATTTATGTCTATACTGTACTAGTCTATACACTACCACTCAACAGTTTAAAGTTGGAAGATTTTTCAAAGTTTCTGATAGAAGTCTCTAATGCTTTAATTAGTTTACTTGATCAAAATACAGTAAAAACTTTGGGAAATATTATTACAATGTAAAATTCTATATGAATATATTTTAAAATGTAATTTATTCCTGTGATGACAAAGCTGAATTCTGAGTGTCACATGATCCTTCAGAAATCTATGTAAGCATGTTTCCACCACTAAAAAAAATAAAATAATTGCAAGTTTATATCTCACAATTCTGACTTTTTTCTCAGAATTGTGAGATATAAACTCACAATTGTGACTTATAAAGTCACTTTTTTCTCAGAACTGCAAGTTTATATCTCTCAATTCTGACTATAACATGCAATTGCGAGTAATAAAGTCAGAATTGTGTGATATACCGCCGGTTTCACAGACAAGGCTTAAGCTAGTCCTAGACTAAAATGCATGTTTGAGCCGTTTTAACTGAAAGCAACTTATACTGACATATCTTAAAATATGTCAGTGACATTGTTTTGTCTCGAGATGTACACCAGTAATGTTTTTTTCTAGTGTACGTTTATGAAAGAAACTTAAATATCCTAATTGAGCTAAGGCCTAATCCTGGTTTAGGTTAAGCCCCGTCTGTGAAACCGGGCCAGAAACTCGCAATTGCGTCTTATAAAGTCACTTTTTCCCACAGAATTGAGAGTTTATATCTCACAATTATGTCTTGCAATTTTGCAATTGCGAGTTATAAAGTCATAATTGTGAGATACAAACTTGCAATTCTGAGAAAGAAAGAAAAACGTCAGTCTTTTTCCCCCTCACAATTGGACATAACACGCAATTGCAAGATTATATCTCACAATTCTGAAAAAAAAGCCAGAATTGCAAGAAAAAAGTCAGAATTATGGGATATAAACTTGCAATTCTGACTTTATATCTCGCAATTCTGAGAAAAAAGTCAGTTTTTATTATCTGTATTACCTTTTTATTTTTTATTTCATGGTGGAAACAAGCTTCCATAGAAATCTAATATGCTAATTTGCTGCTCAAAAAAACATTTCTTATTATTATCAATGTTGAAAACTTTGTTTTAGAATCAAAGTTAATTAATTTAAATTGTAGAAACTGACACATTATTTCTCAGAATTATTTATTGAATAGATTAATTTAAAATATTGACTCCAAACATTTCAACTGTAGTGCATACTGTTCAAACAGAAAACATAAAAGTAATTTGACACTTTCTAGTTGACAAATTAATGTTTTCAGCACTAACAGTAGATCTGCAGGTGTCAATAAAACGAACCCGCGTTCACGCAACAATGTCTGCTCTCGTGTCAACACAACACGCATTCACCATTGTGCTCTCGTGAACGCACGTCGGAGATTAATATTTTGTAAATAAAGTGGTAAATGATTGTTTTTCTAAGCAAAAAAAGCCCTCGCGTCGCTTCATAAGAATTGAGGTTAACCCACTGGAGTCACATGGATTACTTTAATGATGTCTTTACTACCTTTCTGGGGCTTTAAAGTGGTAGTTGCAAGCTGTAAATGGAGGGACAGAAAGCTCTCAGATTTCATTAAAAATATCTTCATTTGTGTTCCGAAGATGATCAAAAGACTTATGGGTTTGGAACGACATGAGGGTGAGTAAATAATGACAGAATTTAAATTTTTTGGGTTAACTATTCCTTTAATATTGCTCAAAAAAGTCAAATTAGTTCTGAGAAAATAAAATATAAAAATGATGCAATAGCTTTAGACATTCAGACATTTTAAGTGTGAATTAAGTGTCCAACGTTTTGGGGGCCAATGTATTAAATGTCCTTGAGAATGTTATAGAATTCACAAATGTAAACAGTGAAAAGTAGAAACACAGACAGGTGTGTGTGTTTGGAGTCCAAACAGTAAGAGAATATGAAAGCTGAACAACAACAAAGACTGAACTGTGTGTGAGTAGAGCAGCTCTAGCAGCTCTATTAAATGTTGACGCGGTGGGAAACGCTCTGTGCTCCCAAAGGGCCGCAGAGTGTAAGTGCTGATATAAAGCGTTACAGATTAGGTTGTCCGGGTCGGACTTACGGCCGGCAAACATTCCTGAGTAAAGCTGCTGCTTAAACACACTGCTGACGCTGAGATTATAGTGAGGGGCTGCTGGGGTTCAACTCGCACTCAGCATACTAAGTGATTGTTTTCTGAGTCCATTCACACCCACATAGACAGACTGTTATTCTCCTGCACAGACCACAACCATCCAGACTTGGCTCTTTTCTTTTGGGATCAACTACCTAGAGTAAAAGCAGCGAAGCTACTAATGTGACCACATTTTTCAGTAGGGTTTTCAAAACAGTGTAACTTTTCCAACAAAGAGCGGAGTCACATGCCAAAACTCTACATCACTGTTTTTGTATGTCACACTGTACTAAATAAACACACTCCTAGAATATTCCCTTCTCTCATGTTCTTACTGTTCCTGTGCATTTTATAATATTTACATGGGGTTTGCTGTTTTATATTTCCTGTTTTAGCTGAGTGGGTGTGGCCTTAAAGAAGCGCGAACTGCATGGGAGCGCTCATTTTAGCTATTTATGGAAATGTATGTTGGTTTTATCTGTCCTATTTATTGTATTTATTGATTTGTTTTAACTCTTGTTCTTAATCATCTTTTGTATTTTATGGTATATTTTAATGGTGAAGCAAGAGTTAATTGTAAAAAAATTGAACGCTCCAAATAGTAAGTGGGAAAATGTGTATTTAAGGCAGCCGTGGGTCATTGATGAATAAGGTTTTTAAAAGTGTAAAAAAAAAAAAACATAATGGAGATATAATTCATTTTTATTTTTATTAAGTGTTAACAATGAGATTATGTGGTTTTTATAATCAATTAACACAGCTTTTGTCATTTTTTGCAAGATTAACCGAAATTTCGGTTTTACCGAATGACGATATTTTCAAACAGTGCTAACAGGCTGATATCTAGCTAGCTAGCTAGTTAGCTTGCTAGCTAGCTAACAAAAGGACAATTAAACATTTTATATTAGTATATTCCTTTTTAAAATATTACAACATTTTCCATGTTTTATAGCGGTTGTTCCGAATGACCTGATGTTTCGGGACATGCATATGAGCAAGTGAAAACATGGCTTTTTCAAACAGTAAAGATAGAGTTGGTTACTTTGCTTCATGACCATGTGGTCCTTTGCAGGTGTCTGAATGATGTCACATCCTGTCACATGATATTTACCGTATGACTTGATCCAAAATGGTCCCTTTATAATATTGGTTACTCCGAATGACATCAATGAAATTCATTTTTCCGGACATTCTTTCTCATAACAAAGCAACGACTTCTACACATAATTAATACCATTTTGCACTATATTGATATATGATGTTATAAAATCATGCCAGAATAAAAAATATATACATTCATTACATTTTAAGATATTTTAATCACAAATGAAATGGCTGTACTGGCCTTTGGACGGTTAAACCGAATGACCTTTTGACACTTCAAAATACATTTATATGTAGCAAAATATAATTAAAACCTTTTGGATTCAATGAAAGAGATCTAGTTGTACTACCTTACATACTCATTGACCCGATCATGGTTTTTGAGAGAATGAATTAGGTTATAGAAACGCTGCTTGAGCGCACTGAAACTGTCCTCAGATGAAGAGCAGAGTTTGTACTGTTTTAGTATATAACAATTCTAGTTTAATAAACATCTTGCTGGACTACAAAATCGCTCCTGTTCTTACATCATGGGGTGATTGTCCTTGTGACTGCTTGGGTCCCTATCATAAACCTCATAGATAAAAACATTGAAATATAAATTTCAGTATACTATAAAAATAAGCTTGCATTGTGGGACTTTACCTGGTAAACAGCAGAGGCCGAGCACATCTCTGCCCCGTGCATGAAGGCTACTGTGGCTCATCATCCTCTCCTGCAGCAAACACACAGAGATAACAAAGAAATGAAGCTTATCACACATGCTGTCAAATATAAAACTGGTTACATTTATTTACACAATATATTTATCTCAAAGTTCATTCAAATCATCTGGTTCAGTAAGCTCAGAATAACAGCAACTTAATTAAGCAGACACATTAATGCAAAAACTTTTAAAATGTCAAAATATTGGAGGATTGATTGGTCTGGTTGATGCACGCTAATTAAGCATATATTTTTTTAAATTTGCCTTCTGATACTGTGACAAGAAAAAGGGTCTTCATATGCACTGATCAGATTGGTGGTTTGTTTTTAACAAGATGCAAGAAAGCACATCCTGGCTATTTAAATTCTTTGTCTTTCAGGTTTCCTTTCTCACAGTGCAACTGAACCACAAAAGTAGCTTCATTTACAAGAGGCTAAAACTGCACACCTTGATGTTATCAACCCATTTTAAAACAAAGCGTCTTTCATTTGCAATCCACTACTGAGTAGAACAGAAGTATAAGATGGGTGACATACTTCCAGAGGTCTGAACCCACAGCTCTTAACACCCCGCAATGGAGAACGCTCTTCAGCATCTCTGTAACTTTTCCATATTGAGAGTTTGATCCAGAAGCATCTGGCTACATCATGCAGATAAAACAGACACTATCGTTACTGTTCGTTTCACTGTGAATCAAGTGCTGAGGAAGCCTCCAGAGCTGAAATCCATATATGGTAATGGATGTTTAGTTTCACTCGCTCTAAGCGATCGACCAATCACAACAGACTGGGCCATCTGACCAATCAGAGCAGAGTAGGCTCTCGGAAAGGAGGGGTTTAGAGAGACCGAATCTTCAAACAAACCATTTTCAGACTCTTTGAGAAATGAGGTGATGTGCAATGTACATTATGAGAAAATTAAAGTGTTAAAACTAAAATTAAAACAAAATTTGATCTTGGATGCATGTAAATCTATTGTAGATGACTCCCAAACAAAATCTGGAACCTTTAAAACAGCATAATAGGGGCACTTTAATTAACACATCCTACCACTCCAAGAGTTTTTGCCTTAAATAAACTGAACATTTATTTCAATAAATAATAAAACCAGCCAAATAACATTAGTTTCTTAAATAATCAAAGTAAAAAAAGAAAGAAAAGATATTTAATTTTTTTTTTAATCTAGCTGATATTAAAATTAAAACCAATCAATCAATATAAATAAATAAATACAAATCCAGTTCAACAATCAGGAAAAGTTTTTCTAAGACAACTTTATATATGATGATATTCCATTATTTTTTGGTAGGGATGCACGATATATCGGCCATTATATCGGTATCGGCCGATACATGTTCATTTTTAATGTTACCGTTATCGATATCATCATTCTTATTGATAAGAAAATTTGGCCAATATATTGTGTGCTTTGGACATGGCTTTTAATGGTGAGACTTCTGTTTTTGTAATCAGGCTCTCAAAAATTATATAAAAATTTGGATTTAGACTTATCAGCCAATATATTTTTTATCGGCTTTCAAATATGAAGATTTATGAGTTATCNGAGTAGAACAGAAGTATAAGATGGGTGACATACTTCCAGAGGTCTGAACCCACAGCTCTTAACACCCCGCAATGGAGAACGCTCTTCAGCATCTCTGTAACTTTTCCATATTGAGAGTTTGATCCAGAAGCATCTGGCTACATCATGCAGATAAAACAGACACTATCGTTACTGTTCGTTTCACTGTGAATCAAGTGCTGAGGAAGCCTCCAGAGCTGAAATCCATATATGGTAATGGTTGTTTAGTTTCACTCGCTCTAAGCGATCGACCAATCACAACAGACTGGGCCATCTGACCAATCAGAGCAGAGTAGGCTCTCGGAAAGGAGGGGTTTAGAGAGACCGAATCTTCAAACAAACCATTTTCAGACTCTTTGAGAAATGAGGTGATGTGCAATGTACATTATGAGAAAATTAAAGTGTTAAAACTAAAATTAAAACAAAATTTGATCTTGGATGCATGTAAATCTATTGTAGATGACTCCCAAACAAAATCTGGAACCTTTAAAACAGCATAATAGGGGCACTTTAATTAACACATCCTACCACTCCAAGAGTTTTTGCCTTAAATAAACTGAACATTTATTTCAATAAATAATAAAACCAGCCAAATAACATTAGTTTCTTAAATAATCAAAGTAAAAAAAGAAAGAAAAGATATTTAATTTTTTTTTTAATCTAGCTGATATTAAAATTAAAACCAATCAATCAATATAAATAAATAAATAAATACAAATCCAGTTCAACAATCAGGAAAAGTTTTTCTAAGACAACTTTGTATATGATGATATTCCATTATTTTTTGGTAGGGATGCACAATATATCGGCCATTATATCGGTATCGGCCGATACATGTTCATTTTTAATGTTACCGTTATCGATATCATCATTCTTATTGATAAGAAAATTTGGCCAATATATTAAAACCTATAAATAATGGCTTATTTCCTTCAGCTGAGACACTTCAGATGTGCACTGTTTGCCATGATGGTTTTGAATTGCTTGAAATATGATTGGAGTCACTTCAAAAAGGAAAATACAGTTAAGTGCAACATGTGCAGCGCAAGTCTGTCATATAGGCTAAATAAAATTATAATGAGAACATTATAATGAAAACATTATAATTGTGTGCTTTGGACATGGCTTTTAATGGTGAGACTTCTGTTTTTGTAATCAGGCTCTCAAAAATTATATAAAAATTTGGATTTAGACTGCAGCCAATATATTTTTTATCGGCTTTCAAATATAAAGATTTATGAGTTATCGGTATCAGCCAAAATTTTCATATCAGTGCATCCCCAATTTCTTGGAAATATTTTGAATCATTTATTGCTGGCTCATAAGTTTAATTTCAGTTTGTATAAGGTTCAATGACGTGACGCCTACATTTTCTGTCCGATTGTATTTTTTTCAGTTAAAATTTGGTTTAAATGTATAAAAAGATACCATGTATATGTAGTACCTCTCCCATGCATTACTCACTTTAACTTTTCAAAAAACATTAGTTATTTGTAATTTTCTGTTATTTAAAGTGTCAAAATATCATGTGGTGCAACCGTCCGGCCATAACTTCTGTTTTGGAAATGTCTTTGAAATTACTCAATTTATTCAAATTCATTTTCTGCACTATTTGGCATGATTTCCAACATGTTTTGTAATCTTGTACAAAAGTGCAAAGCATTTGTATTTATATTTCCATCATAATAGACAAACAAACGTTGTCCAATGATGTCCATTTTATGAAATATCATATGGTGCGACCATCAAAAAACTACCACTTTGGGACTTTCATGTTGAAATCCATTCAAAGACAGGGAGTTCCATCATATACCAATTTGTGAAGGACCCATAGAAGCAGCGAGCAGGTTAGTAACTCTGTCATAAATTTGGAAAAAAATTACCTTTTTAACAGCTGGTATGTAGTTACCACATTTGGATATCATGTGGTATGACCTCAATGAATATTAAGTCATTTCTGCAAATTTATTATTATCATTTATTACAAATTTCATAGTGACCTTATGTGGGAAGCTAGCTTGTTTTGTTTAGGTGGCCAATTCTGTGCCTGTAAATTTTGACTGAATTTGAAAATATCATGTGGTGCATACATCTATCATGGAAAACACTGCAGAGTGTTTTCCATGATAGATGTATGTCCTAGATTGGCAGCTTTTGTGCTTTTATATTCAATTGATGGTTTATATACATAAAGTACTTTATTTTAGTATCATTTGGAATAGATTTTTATGCAATTTGGGTCATTTTATAAAAATATTTCAGACAGAAAAATTTGAGAAAAATGTTGATCTCTTTAAATAGATTTTTAATTATATTTGAGGTCTTCGTGTCATTTGGAGCGACCACACATCATGTGGTGCGACCAAAAATAGCAATAACTGTATTAAATTAAAAATAAAATATCTAATTTCTGTTGCTGAAATATGAATCACTGATACAGTATGCTTAAGTGAATGGTATTTTTTAAAACATTTTTATCAGTTTTATGCAATTTACAGGAAAAATAAGTCTGTTAACTACATTTAAGAAGGCAACTCTTAAGTAATAGAACAAAAATATAAGGTCATTCCTTACAGAATCTCAAAAGAACTGCAAATACTTTGTTTCTAAACACTTTAATTACTGAGAACTTGTATAAAAAAACTAAAAAAAAATGTTAAGCATGTTAAGGAAATGAATTAATTTTAAAATAAATCACAGTCGCACCACATGACATTTTTTAAGGCTACCACCAATTCATCTAGATTTAAAAAAAAACAAAAACTAAAATCACTTAATTTAAAAATTTGTGTGTACACAACATTCTTAATGTTTGAACAATTGAAATAGATTTTTTTTTTTTTAATTGGCCTGTTGAAAATCCTTACACGTCATTGACCCATACATTTATTTGCATGAGAATTGATTCTAAAAGCCCGCCAGAATAAAATCATCACGAACAAGATGAAAGTGTTTTATTTCGGGTTTCCTTTGAACATCTGGAGTGGAGTTTTTGTTTTTGAACTTTTAATGGCTGGCCAAGACCAGAAGATAAACAGCAACACAACAAAGTGTTTCTAAAACAGAGGTTACATTTGAAGTTTTAACTAGGACAGGAACAAAGGCATGCAGAAAGTCCTACTATGTTTGTTTGTTTGTTTGTCCAGGCTTAAGCTTTTAACTCTCTGTGATAAGCAACAATGTGTTCAAAACAAGCACATAACAAACAAACACACTCTTGCATCTGTATTTATGATTTTTTTTTTTTTTCAAACTTACTCCAATAATCAAAATTCCCCCTTGTAGCATTCCTAAAGGAATACGGATCTCCAGACAGGCGTCGTTACGCATTCAAATCCCAGTGAATTGGACAGCCACCGAGGAAGTGAATAAAGGTGCAATCAGTGCAGAACAGATAAATGGGGAAGAAAAAACCCTCAGTAGCACATTTCTGCTGAGGGTTCAGTTCTTCGAGTCACATGGTTGCCACCGCTATCGTGTAATCTCTTTCATTGCCTCTTTCTTCTTCATTAAACACATCCCTCCCTCCTCTCAGCTTCTGAGTGCAGAGGCAGCCAAGACTCAATGCAGTTTCCATTGCTCATGGCTTCCCCTGGTTTCTGTGGCCAGAGAATGCAGCTGAGGGAACATACAGGCCTCTTCTCCCCTGAATCAGTCAGAAACAGGACGACCAATGGGAATGTTGGGATGTACTATGCCACCATATAAACCTCACACTGTTAAGTTTATTAGTCACTGCCTAGAGGCACAATAAGCCTTTGTGCTGGGCATCAATCTAGAGCTAAATGAGGCAACTAGAGGCCCGGTGGGACGCTTAAACATAACGCTTTAAAGAGCTGGTCTATTGTTCAGTGGCTCATTATTTTCATACGCTCCATGCGTGCATCTCTCATTCTCTCTACAGCAAATAAATGTCAACAAATGGGAACAATGCATCTATTTCCATAAAACGTTTGAAGTACTTTCTCTGCATGTCAGTTCAGATGTTTAAAAATAGCACCTTTGTTTTTTCAAAACTTTCATACCTGAAATGAAAAATCATTCCTGTCTAGCCATGACTCTGCCTTTCCTAGTCTATATTTCCCAACTAAAACACCTTGTATCATCATTAGTGCAAAGTAGGGGGAAAACAATCAATATTACTACAAGGGTCAACTAACACTAAACTAATACTCAAACCATAAAAAACATTATTTCTTTGCAAATCAGCATATTAAAATGATTTCTAAAGGATCATGTGACACTGAAAACTGGAGTAATGATGCTGAAAATTCAGCTTAGTTTCACAGGAATAAATTGCATGTTAAATTATATTCTAATATAAAACAGTTATTTTAAATTGTAATTATATTTCACAAAATTACTGCATTTTTGATTAAATAAATGCAGCCTTGGTGAGCATAAAAGACTTCTTTTAAAAACCTTAAAAAAATTTCGACTGGTAGTGTACATTTTGCTTATTGAATGAGAAATGGGGGGGGGGATTTCACAAAAAGGACAAGAGCCATGTCTAAAAACCATAGCTCAGCAGAACACCCTAGAAACCACAAAAGCAGCATTCTAAAAACATACTCAGAACACATTCACAACACCCACAATACTGTGACAGTGATTAAGGATGGGCCAACATCACTTATTAAAAATGTATTTTTCAAAAATAATCTAGTTTTATATTTGTGCATATAAAACTAGATTATTTTTGAAAAATACATTTTTAAATGTATTTTAAAAACATTTACCGCCACTGTTCAAGCCATTTTTGTCTTACAAAGCTTACAATGTTGTCATGCTCTTTTTATGGAGCTTATTAAGATGGTAAAAGAAACCCATGCCTCACATAAAAAAGCAGTGCCAGAAAAGCTCCAAGGTCAATTAGAGGGTGTGTCGCAGTCTTGTTTATGTTATGCACCGTCTTTTTAAATAATTTGAAGTATTTTTTAAAAACAAACCTTCAGCAAATCCCTTACCTAAACAACCAGTCATCTCGCACCAAAACCAGATGACGGCGTTCACTTCAATAACATAAACTACAGTAATTACATACGCCACATGGCGTGTTCCACTCAAACCAAACACAGCAACAATGAATTATTTGAGATATTTCTGATCTAGGAAGTTGCCCTACAGCAGTATATTTGATTTTGACCCATGGGGGAACCATGCAGTGAGTCATATTTAGGCCTATAGTTTTATTTTTTAAACCATCAACATTCCAGACAGGCTGATCCCAAGACTCCCATTTGAAGAGCTCTAAAACTCTGAAACAGTGACGGCTCGTGGATTTTAAAATAAAGGAGGCACTCTAATTGTAGCCGTCTGGGGATCCTCTCCAGAGGATAAAAAAAAAAAAAAAAGCTTTAAAAATTGCTTTTTTGGTCACTTTTAGACATAAAATGTAAAAACCAAAAAAACAAAACACGAAACATATACAGCATGAAAATATAAATACAATTTCAGTCACCTAGCCAAACACTAAATGTCCGTGTTAAAAGAGCATGTTCTGCCATTTAGTGAAGCTGATTTCTGAAGCCTACTTCATTTTTAATTTGTAGCTGCTCGAATAGCATCTTGGTAAATTTGCTGGTGATCAAATATTCAAGATCTCTCCTCTCCACAATTAAGGTAGTTTCTAGATTATCAGCGGGAGCCGTTTAAACTAATATTATGTAATTTACATCTCTGCGATGATTGGTTGATATAGCAAGAGAGGCTAGTCTCCTCTACTATGTATTTTTTCAACACTCTAACCACTGAAAGTGAAATACTCGATGCTAATTAGCTAATGTTTTTTTCCAAAGGAGGCAACAATACACCCTACATTCTCTACATACTCCCTACAATACAATCCCTATAGTCCACTTGAAGGAGTGAATGAAAACAAGCGAGCTAATTCAGGGCAGCTACCTTTGCATAGTTTGTGCTTGCTGTTTATTACTCATTTGAAACTTAGCAAACTGGCAGCTCCAGTAGTAATGAAAAGATTTATCATTAAAACTATAAACCTTAATTAAACAATCAATTAAAAAGGAATTATGCTGTATCCATACTGGTTTGGAAAATAAATGGATGGATGATTCAGCTGCAGGCGCCATCTTCTGGCAAAATGCGGGAATTCATTTGGCGCGACCCTCAACAGTGCATTAGGGGAATTCTCTAGCCGTTGAGTACGGCTGCGTCTAAAAAATTAAGCCATAATTCGTGTTTTTTTTGTTTGTTTTTTTTAAGCGTACGCTAGTGTACGCGCATAGTCGAATGCACAGCCTTGGAAAGTATACTTCATTTGACTTGTACGCTTACACAGGCGTTTGACGCATGCACCGTTTTGAACAATCTCTCGCAACGAGTTACGACCCATGTTAACATCTTTGTATTCCTATTTCATCCTTTTTCATGCTAGAGTTGTACAAATGAGGGTACTTTCTAATCTCTTCGCACAATCTCCCGTCTATGCAGACCTCCATCATCGCTGTAGCTTGCATGCGTTCCGGTCTGTTCTGTTCTGTTTATGCAAATACGCGTGGTTACAAAAATCTGGCGGTGCGCGTAAAGTAGCGAGTACTCTTCTGATGACAAAATTCGAGTCGCGTCACGTACACTGTACGCTGACCCTCACGTACGCATAAAAAATCCAGCGTTAGCGTCAGTTCTGGCAGGTCACGTCAGTCAAGCTCCCAGGTGACTTACGTCTACCTATAGGAATACAACGCCTATCACAGCATCCATATATAAGCTCCTCAATATTATCAGCAGCTATTGCATTTCTCAGGAGCTAATTACCCTCCTCCATCCCCAGCTCCTCCTCTCTTCAGTCAGGATTGGCCTTATGATTCCCCTGAATCAGACTAATTCTTGAAATATGTGTACATGTTAAATTATGACATTTAATGATATCTGCATATGTTGGTCCTGTTCTGTTTACCCTAGGGGGGTTATTGCTGCTCTCCCTGCTCTTATCCATACTAGGCTGCATGGATGCACAGGGAGTTCTTGCCCAGAACAGAACCATACAGCCAAGACAAACTCTATGCAATTATCAATCATATTTGATGATAGTGGTCCTGACAGAAGTGAAATATACTTTGGGATTTAGGCAGCTGATATGTTGCCTCGTTGCCTTATCAGGCAATGACTTTGTAGGCAGCATTTGTGCATGAAGGTACCTCACGAAACTATTTAATTACTAAATAAATATTCTAAATATAAACTAAATATTTAATTACTACAGTAGTAACTTCTCGATAGAAATGACATCAGAAGTGGAAAATGTTGGTCAAATCGTACATTTACAAACAAATTAACCAGAAACCACAACTTTCAGAATGGAAGCACAGGATTGTGGGATATCAAAGGCAGCGAAGGATACATCTGTGCTGCCTTCAAAAATTCGATCAGATGAAAGTATCTCAGGAGACAGGAAGTGAAGCTAACATTGGATTCGGACGTGCCTTGATGCCTTCCTACCTTGGAACGCGTCCTCCGAAGGCAGTATTTTTAAGCTTTCAGACACAGCCTATATCAGCTGTACTCGTTATTGTGGTGCATTATGAGAATGAATGAGTGCACTCGATAACATCCACTAGGTTTCGGGTACAACTACAAATGGCTGCCCCCTCAAATAGAGCCCTATTTAAGGGTATAGTGGGCACTTTCAGACACAGCCTATGGCTATGGATCTGCCTTCTCTGTCCCCTCAGACTTGCCTTGGTACAGTTTTCCGAACGGCAGATTCGGCACGTTCAGGGAAGAGCAGCAGTAGTTCCGACTTCAGTAATATTTAATGGTGTTACAAAGTACAACAAGAAATTCACATTCTGAGACATGAAATGAAAAGCTGGGAATTTTATTAATATTAAATTGTCCTTCTCCCATTTTCCACCTCAAAATGTTACATAGGCTGTGCCTCCCCCGACGAGCCGCCATTGCTCTGAAAGATGACTGGTTTGAGCTGGTTTCATGACTTTAAAATGAAAACGCCAATGTGGTAAAGTCTCACCACAACTGCTACATTCACAATTCCTTTTCCATTTGTTCATTTACAGCACTGGAGCAAAACATAGGTCGGCCCATTCTCAAACACACAAGCTTGGGTGGGCTCCATCCTCTAAATCTGACACCATCTACACACTTTGATTCATTTTCTGTGCAGGGATCAGCCACTTGCATTACATGTCTGACACTGCACACAATGCATATTCACTATCCCCACACCTAGTGAGCTCTGGGTATGCTGTTTCCATAGCAACAGCCAGATGTTGTGCACATCAGGGCCTCTACGCTCTCCAGAATCCGCGGGCGGAGGCATCTGCTAGCGTTTTTCCCCCGAGGCAGCTTAAAATAGCCAGAGGAAAAAAGTTACGCAGCAGAGGTGAACACCAGCAGATTATAACTAAAGATGATTAATTCACCCAGAAATCATCATTTACTCACTCTCATGTCTTTCAGACCATACATTACTTTCTTTCTTCCATGAAAAACAAAAGGAGATGTTAGGCAGAATGTCGGATCTCCTCTCTTCTATACAACAAAAACGAAACACAATTTAAACTGGTAATCTTCAAAAACAGTAAGTAAATGTATGAACGAATGAATATAAAAAAAAACAGTGACAAAGATGTGTATGCGACTATGCGTATGACTCCCAGCATGCTTGAAATCACAAAAAATAAACTCACCACACCCTGAGATAAAAGGTACACAAAAAAAAAAAAGAGGGAAAAGTAATCAAAACTGAAAAGCCTCTGTTCAAACATATTTAGACTGTATAATTTTCAGAAAAGTAACAAATACAAATAGAAAGGCATAACTTGCCCACTAAAGCAGATTTATGCTTTCTTGTTCCTTTTAAAGAGCATTTTTCTAGTTATATTTATTCTCAATGGAAAAACTGACTCCTAAACCAGAGATTCTCAACCAAATAAACTGAAACTTTGTGAATGCAGTTTACGCAATACGGTAAGGATAGAGTAGAATAGAACTGAAAAGTATATTCCATCATTCACAATCACAGCATCTGAAAAATACAAAACACTGGTGGAGTTCAGGTCCAAAAGTTAAACCAGTTAACCTGCTAGTTCAGCTCCTCAAATAGACTGAGTTCAAATTCATTCGCCAGACAAAACAAGTCATTCTTGGAAAAGTGGAAAACTGACTCCTACCAAAACTGCAGATTGTGGTCACGTCCATTAAAAGTGTTTCTGGTAAAATAATGAATTTAATGGATGCAGTTTTCCTGGGAAAGTGACTAATCACATTTGCATGAAAGTTGCACAAACATTACATAAACATTTAGGCATCTTTTACAAACTTACTGAAAGATGAAATAGAAAAATTTTACACAGAAACCCTTTCTCAAGATTTTGCTAACATATTTTAATACGAATTATAATGTTTATAGTACACGTAGACACTGCAGACATGAGAAAACAAATATAAACTCCTAAATAAATGATATCTATTATTAAACCTCAATGCTTACCTTCATGTCCGGAACCATCTGTCTGACTTTAAAGGTGGTTTTGGACCCTGTCAACATGATTTCAACCTAAAACAGATCCGGACTAACAGGATAAATGGTGTATTTGGAAGAGGTTTAGTGGTGAAGGTTTGATGTTGATGTCCATGTTACTCGGATGGTCCGCGTTTTGTCTGCATCACTTTCACACATTTCTGCGTCCGTACTATGTTAACATATCCAACTAAACGCGAAATCATCGCTAAAGCAACTCTAACCTATTTTTTTTTTACACAGAGGACGGTCTTTTCCACCGCGTTTGTTTACAGCCCCTTCGCCATAGTGAAATGACACGGGTGTTACTGAGTAACAAAAACCAGTACCGAGTCTCTTAAAGGGCCAGTCCCGCGCAACACACTCAATGCGCTTCTGTGCGCTGCTTCCATCAGGTCTCAAAACCTAGTGAACTGCAGCATTTTTGGATATCAGTGGTTATCCTCGCGGTCGAAAACTACCGTAGTGCTCTTACTATTTACACAGTGCATATAGTATGCACACAGCCTACTGTAAATAGCATGAACATTTTCTGAGTGAAATACCCACATGACCTCTGATATTTGTGCAGTACACAACAGAGCTCGATGCAATAAGTAATGTATCGCACAATGCAGTGCATTCGTTTTGAACTTTCATTAACAGTGTGAATGTGATACATTAATATCAGCATTTGCTAATAGGTCCCTGTCTAATAATAGGTCATTCCAAGGGGTTAAGCCAGGTTTGGCTGGTTAGCATAGCCCTGTTAGCCTCTGCTGGTAGACATAAACACAATACATCATTTGGAAAAGCATCTTTTCCACTGACATCCATTCAAAATTAGCTATGTAGGGGCGTGTCATTGCCTGTGTGTATTTCCATACTGGGTAACAAATGCACATGCTTTTAAGCTAAAAGCCTATATGAAATGCCATAGAGGTAACATTGTTCAGACACTTTGCATCACAGAAATACATTATATTTTAAAGTAGGCCTATATAATACCATTATTTTAAATTGTAATAATATTTCACAGTATTGCTGTTTTTTCTGTATGTTTGATATACACCATCACAGAGGGTTTTTTCACAGCCTACCTGACTGAAAGGCCTCATTATTATGCAAGTCATTTCAGGTCATTATTATGTGATTCTTTTGTCTTCTCAGGTGAGAAAATTTCATTTCATGATTATAGTGACCAAAATGATCACGGTTATCACAGAATCCTGTTCAAAAAGTCCTAATGCTACACCATTAAATCAATTCACCAAGTTTTATGTAGAAAACCAGCAAATAACAAATAAAATTAGCATCAATATGTACTTTTTCTTTATATAAACATTAAAATAATAACATTAAAAATGATGGCCAGATTTTAAAGGAGTGTCTTGCAACATGTTATCTCTAAATCATTTTTATAAAAATTATTAATAATATGCGGTCCATGCAGCTTTACAGAGGGAAGCTTTACAGGGGGTGTGGCTTATCTAAATGAGATGTAAATGAGCCCTATTGTCACTCCCAGCAGGTGAGAACAGGTGAGAACTGCACAAACTGTAAAGGCGTTTTTCTCCCTATAGAGCTTTCTTAAGTGCCTACCTTCAANCATCAATATGTACTTTTTCTTTATATAAACATTAAAATAATAACATTAAAAATGATGGCCAGATTTTAAAGGAGTGTCTTGCAACATGTTATCTCTAAATCATTTTTATAAAAATTATTAATAATATGCGGTCCATGCAGCTTTACAGAGGGAAGCTTTACAGGGGGTGTGGCTTATCTAAATGAGATGTAAATGAGCCCTATTGTCACTCCCAGCAGGTGAGAACAGGTGAGAACTGCAGAAACTGTAAAGGCGTTTTTCTCCCTATAGAGCTTTCTTAAGTGCCTACCTTCAAATGGCCACAACTTCTCCAAATATTATCAGATTTCCATGTGTTACACATCGTTGGAAAGCTTGGAGACTACACTTTCAGAATCTGTGAATAACTCAAAATGCCCCAGAACCGACTTGTGTCCC
>RJVU01051648.1:3133720-3173720 GCA_003731715.1 Anabarilius grahami | reverse complement strand
GCAGTCTTAAATGGCAGACAGTGCTTTCTAGGAATTAAATTTAAATGACTTTAAACTCCAGTAACTTCAGACATTTTGAAACTATTGGAAGGACAGATGCCAGCTGCATTTTGAGGAAGCAAGTTGCATGCTTGCTTATGGCTTTAGTTTTTGTTCTCATTAATTTAGTTCAGGGTTAAATAAGAGTTAAGTGTCCAGTCAGTGACTGGATACCAGAGGCCTTTTTTGCATGAAGCCAGTTTCAGTTGCTACCCAGGTAAGTTTGAGATTAGTTTGACCAAATTCTGTTTCAGGCTGAAGAAGGTGGATTGGTTTTAGAGGTGTTCATATGGTAACTAAAGCCCTGGGTATAGTTTGCTTTACGCTGACGCTAGTGTAACACAGCGTTGACATAGTCGAATGCACAGCCTTGGAAAATATAATTAAAAATAAATTATATTGGAAAATATAATTCATTTAACTTGTACGAATACACAGGTGTTCGACACATGCACAGTTTTAAACAATCTCTCACCAGGAGTTACAACCCATGTAAACAACTTTGTATTCTTTCGTGCTAGAGTTGTACAAATGAGGGTACTTTCTAACCTCTTCGCACAATCTCTAATCTATGTTGGCCTCAATTGTCGCTGTAGCTTGCATGTGTTCCTGTCTGAACCTTGTGAATCGATGCCCCAGGGCACGGTTGCTACCTTGTGGATAAAATAATAACTGCAAAAAAAAAAAAAAAAATCATTAAACGCGCATGCGCGACCTGCGTTTACAGGTACACACGGTTACAAAAATCCGACAGCGTGCGTACAGTACGTGAGCACTCGCACACTGTACACTGACCTTCACGTATGTGTAAAAAGTGAACTTTGGGCTTTACACTACACGGCTAACCTGCTTCGGAGCAGTTTTTATTCTGGGTTAGAGATGGCAAACCAAAACTGAACCCGTTTCTCTCACTCCAAATTAAATTAGATTAAATTAAAGCAGTTTATAGTGGAAAAAAAAATTAGAGGCAAAAAGGCCTATCTTTTAAATTTTATGAATTATAATTATGTATAATTCTTATAACATCTTCATTTAATTATATGAATTGACAATTAATATTAAACTTTGCATTTAAATTAATATAAATATATACATATAAATAAAAGCTTTATTATATAAAACCTTTCAACTGATTAAGCTTTTCTTTTGAGCTCTTTGTGAACGCACACACACACACATATATATATATATATATATGATTTAAATTCAGTTGATTCCCATACATTGATATATTCAGATATTTTCTTTTAGCTGCCTTCTCAAACTTTCGCAGCAGCAGTTTATATCAAATGCATTAAAATTCATATTTTAAATTCATATTTTTTCATAATGATCTCTTAAAGGGAATAGTTGACCCAAAAATAAAAATTGTGTCATCATTTACTCACCCTCATGTTGTTCCAAACCTGTATGAGTTTCATTCTTCTGTTGAACACAAAAGATATATTAAAGAATGTCTGTAATCAAACAGTTGATGGTAGCCATTGACTTCCATAGTATCTTTATTCCTACTATGCAAGTCATTGGCTATACCGTCAACTGTCTGGTTCTAAACCAGGTTGGATTTGGATTTGTTTTGTCAAATCTAAACCTACTCTCTCTATATATGTATGTATGTATGCAATAACAGAAGTTACATTATTACGGCATTAGATGGCGGCAAAGACTGTCTTTATGAGTGTGTCAGTCAGTAGCGAAGACTTTTACATTGAAAAGACTGAATTGTTGTGAACATGGAACAAGACGCAACTGACAAATGCTTTGACTAGCGCTGTCAGTCACGGGAAAACCCCTTAACTGTTAAAAGGACAAGATAATACATCGGACATTTAAACAGATTTTTTATTATGAATATAGGACTGACCTGAAGGAAAATGCTAAATCTGAATGCAGGTAATAAACTCGTTCGCTCGATCTCTTTCTCACAACACTCTTCTACATAATACAGTAAGCTTCAATGAACAATGAGAACAAACATATGTTTACGTTGCTAAGGGTGTTGGGTATTGATACACAGAACCGTTGGGTGAAGCGGTCATAGCCGTGTTTTATCGTGAATAAAACACAGCTATTGACCAATCAGAATCAAGGACAGGAACTANTGGATATTGGGATTATTGGTAAAATTGAGATTGGATTAAATTATTGGATTATATTTTTTAGAGCCAAGCAATAAAATGCATTTTGCAAATTAAGCCTTTACTAATTCCCATTAAAATGTTCCATGACTGTGTGAACCTTGTATATGCAGCTAAAAGCTTGCGTCAAAAATAAGTTATTACAAATGTAGAGAGTGAGGGTGGAAAATAAAATCAATACAAACAACTGTTTAAATACAATGAGAATTTTATTAAAACGGTGCAAAAAGAAAATAAAAATAAAATAAAACTAACATAAAAATCAGATGTTCTTTCCACCTAGATTGCACTGTCACACAGCCTGGGGTCACCTCTCAAACAAGGAGAAAGGTACAACGGCTGAAAACAAACACAAATTGCCCAATTAGCCAGAAGTAATGCACAAATATGATTAGATAAATTGCATCTGCCAGTTCTGTACATGCAACAGTTTCAGTCTCATGCAAATTCGAGAATGCTGATGACTGTAGCTCTGTCACATCCATGAAAACATACCATATAAAAATAGTAAGTAAGCTACATCATAACAAAACAAAGCCCACTGTATTAAATAAGAGAATTTAGTGTGTGAAATCTGATGGTGGATGCCACCACCATCATTAAAAAATGTACTCAAAATGTGATTAAGTAGCATAATTCGCTTCAAAATAGAAATTAGGAAACTTCAGGAGGCCCGTCTGTTTGACAACTAGCCATGTAAGAAAGAACATCCTAGTTTCAGAAACTAAACATCCCAGTCTTTTGAAAAATCTTACTACAAATATATATTTTCAAATCATACCTTGTCAGATCACTGATGGAGAAATTGGTTTGTTCACAAGAAACTCTCTGATTTAAGAGGCTTCTCTTGTCAGACAGCGCCGTACGCACCAGAATACTGACTCCACCACCAAATCAGCTGACTTCAACTCAGGGTACGGTCCTACAGCATACATTCGTATCTTTAAAAAACACTGTAAAACTGCTTTTGATTTACAAAAATAACTTGAACGTATTTATACATTATTTTTTTTTATTTCTTAATACAAAAATGTTTGCACTCTTATTGAAGTCCAATGCTCGGGGTGGCTGAATGACCTTTCCATTTGTCAAATAAATGGATCCGTTAAACGCAAACTACGAGTACATTGGAAGGAGAACATAAACTCCAATGGAGAGAGTAGCTGTCATTTCACTGACAATTTCCTCTTGTTTGTGCCTTAAAGCTGCAATATGTTTTCAAAAGCACAATTTACCAGACGCACGCACGCACACACACACACACACACACACACACACACACACAATGAATTCCTTTTTGCGACTTAGCAGAGTGGAAATCTGGGTAAATGGTATATGCCTTACATAAGACCAAAAAAAGTTAATTGCTTGCATTTTATATTCAAATGTGCCTGACCAAATGAAAAGAAAAAAAAAAGAAGAAAAAAAAAAAAAGACTTTCTGAATCATAAAGCAGCAGCAGCAGCGTTGTCCCTTATTTACACTGAAAATGTGAGCCAGTCTTAAAAGGTCACAAGGGAGGCATTGATGTAAAAAATAATGAAAACGAAACCTAAACAAGTGTGCCATCTATTGGTTATACGAGTGAATAACGTGTCAAAAATAACTCTCATTTGGGGAGAAAAAAAATGAAACTCTCTATGTTATTATCTTGCTGGACAATATTAGGAAATTTAGTGCTTTAAAAAAATGAAATTAATCTACACTTCAAAACCATGGGAGACACCATATAAAGGGGTATGTTGAAATTGTTAGGATACTAGCCTGGCATTTTTTTAAAGGGTTAGTTCACCCAAAAATGAAATTTCTGTCATTAATTACTCACCCTCATGTTGTTCCACACCCGTAAGACCTTCGTTCATCTTCAGAACACAAATTAAGATATTTTTGAAAAAATCTGAGAGTTTCTGAACCACACATAGGCAGCAACGTCATTGCACCTTTTGAGGTCCAGAAAGGTATTAAAGTCCATGTGACTACAGTGGTTAAACCTTAATGTTATGAAGCGACGAGAATACTTTTTGTGTGCAAAAAGAAAAAAATAACTTTATTCAACAATTTAATCTCTTCTATGTCAGTCTCCTACGATCTTGATGTAGTGAACGCAGTGCAGCGCTTCCGTGTTTACATCCGAATGCCAGTTTAGTATTGGCCGACGCTGTACATGTGAGCAGCATGACGCATGAGTGTGATGCTGATGCAAAAGCCTGGAAGAACCTGGAAGAGCTGCACTGTCTATACAACGTCAACATTGTAGGAGAATGACAGAGGAGAGAAGAAATTGTTGAATAAAGACGTTATTTTTGTTTTGTTTTTGCACACAAAAAGTATTCTTGTCACGTCATAACATTAAGGTTGAACCACTGTAGTCATGTCGACTATTTTAATGATGTCTTTAGTACCTTTCTGGACCTCAAAAGGTGCAATGACATTGCTGCCTATGTGTGGTTCAGAAACCCTCAGATTTCATCAAAAATATCTTAATTTGTGTTCCGAAGATGAATGAAGGTCTTACTGGGTTTGAAACAACATGAGGGTGAGTAATTAATGACAATTTAATTTCTGGATGAACTATCCCTTTAATTGTGCAAATCAGTAATGCAAATGTGGGAACATTGGAGAAACAAGGTGCCTTGAGCTGACACAGTTATACAAATATTTGCATACGACTGATTACATTTGTATTGAGTGTTTCAGAAGCAGAAGGGGTTCGCTATGACACCAGCTCTACATCTGCAGCACACAAACACTTTCGCACATCAAATTAGCAACATCCTCTTACTGAACTATAGAGCCCATTTCACACGAGCAATGAGAGGGTAAAGGGATTGTTCACCACAAATTAAAGAATCTGCCAGAAACTTACTCCGTCTCATGTCGTTCTGAACCTGTATGACTTTCTTTCTGCTGTCAAACACAAAATGAGATGTTTGCAGTAGTGTTGTCAAAAGTACCAACTTTGATACCAAGTCGATACTGAAATTCTAAAAATGTGACGCTTTGAGCACTGTTGAGCGGATTCGTAAATCCAAATCCCCTGATTGAGCGTGTGAACACAATGGCCATCAGATATGTCTGTGATTGGCTACAATGATCAACGCTTCAAAAACATGTTGTAAATAGACATCTTTGACACTCTTTACCGAGCGCTTACACAGATACACACGGGAGCGTTTGAAAGCTTTCAAACATTCCTGCTTTCAAATTCAAACACTTCTGTGTGCTTTCAAACACTCCCATGCATTGATCATTGTAGCCAATCACAGACATATATGTTGAGCATGTGAACACAATGGCCAATCAGAGGTGTTTACGAATCCGCTCAACAGAGCTCAAAGCGTCACATTTTTTAAATTTCAATACCGACTTGGTGTCGAAGTTGGTACTTTTGACAACACAAGTTTGCAGCATTTCCAGACTGCCCTTTTCCATATAATGAAATTGAATGTGGCGCTGTGCTGTACACAATGGTGTAACTAAACATTTAGTTAAAATTATGCAAAAATGGATCTCCCCAAATATGACCTAACATGTAACATGGGTTTGGCTAATATACACTCAGATTCAGAGATAACGGAGTGCGTATTTGCAGTCCAACGTAGCTCTCTAAATCTCATTCGCACATCCACATTGGTGTGTCGTGCTTAGTTACAAGACACACATGAACCAAATTCCATTTGTCATCACTGACGTCAAATTTGTCAGTACATGAGCAGAGGGCAAGACTTTCTGTGAATAATGACTTATGGTCTATTACTCACATACTTGAAATATACCGCACGAGTTATATGTTCCACATTTACTTTCATTGTATGGAAAAGGGCAATTTCCTAGTCATACGGGTTTGAAACGGCATGCAAGGGTGAGTAAATGGCAGCATTTTCCATTTCTGGCTGACTTGTACAACTAGCTGGCTTTATCAGAGGCTGTACTTTCTGTTAACAGTGTAAAAGGATTTTGAAAGCATCGGTCACAAAATCTCAACTCACGGTGCATCGTATAGTTCAGATACTAAGAGATCTGCTAGCATCCCTCTATGTCCACAAATATTGACAACACTATAATCAGCACTGTGAATCCAAAACCAAACAAAAGTAGAAATTCAGTTCAACAATCCTCCTGGGAGGACTGAACTAAGACTGAAAAGGCAACTAGGAAACAAGTGAGTTTACAGTGGCACCTACAGCCGAACCCTGACCTCCGCAGTCCACGTGAGTGGAACCGCAAGCTCTGCCTCCAGAATGGAGCAAACCGCCAGACTAGAAGCACAGCAACATAACAGTCTATTCATTGTCACATCTAAAACCCACATGCACAACCTCTGGACATTAGAAAAGTGCTTGATTTGGTGCAGCAACTACTCTGGGGGCGATACTGCGTCTATCAATAATCTTGTGTCCAGTGAATTCGATGGAAGCTGATGCGTTAACCCTAACATCATAAAGGAACACCATTTTATTTGGTGCAGCAGTAACATTTGAAGAGGTCAGAAATAGTTTTCAACATCAGCCCCCTTTGACCTGCAAGTACCTAGAACTAATTTATTAATATAACCAACATAATACTTGAATACTACCACATGATGTACCATTTCTAAAAAATGATGTCTAATTTCTTTCCTTGAGAAAGGGATTTTTTTGCACTACTTTTAAAGGTTTTGCACTTTTAAATGTTCTAGAAACACTTAATAGAACGTAAATTACTGCCATTTTTAATGAGGATGTGTAAAGACCTAAAACGAACCCTTTGTCTTTCAAGGTTCAGCTCCATAAGTTAAACATCTTAGAATTGAGAAAGCACCATATTAGCTAATTTAAGCCAACTAGGTATGGCTTTAAAAGGGGTGCTAGTTAAAGTAATGTAGCGTTACAGTAAAATGGGCCAATGTGGATAACACTCAAAGCTAACAGAGTGTTGTTGCCATATGGAAAGTCTTATTTTGATTGCATATGATATAACTTGATTAACTGTAGCTAATATAAATACGCATTTTCTGGTTGTGCTTAATGTGTATTTTGGGGTACGCGGCATGTCCATGTGATGCAACATAGCATGTTGTGTTCCAATGTCTATTGCCTTTGTTCTACATTCTCGCCACTAGGAGGAGACAAGGAGACAGGTAAGAGGATGACCACATCAAGCAAATGTGGGAGGAGCTTAAAGCTCCTGCCTATGAGCCACAGCAAATGTAACACAACAGCAGTCCCATTTCCACAATGCCCATTATTTGTGGACACAGAGTCTCAGTAACCTGGTTCAGAAAGGCCGATCTTATGTCTTAAAGCAAGATCCACGCAAACAGGATATGATGTGGCTCACACGTTGGGCTCCAATGAGTCCTATAGGAGAGAAACAGAACAGAGATTTGTTCATTCAAAACCTGTGGATGGCCGGCTCTGTTTCCCGTCTCTTCAGCTCCTCTCTGTAACAGTACGAGCAGTAATTGCCCGTCTCAGGGTGGCCGTAGTAATTGCAGGTAGGTGTTCGGCATTTGCTGGACTGCAGGTTTGCAAGGCCACCCGCACTGCCCAAGGAGTAATGCCTCACAGGCATCGGCCCATTTCGACTGTCCAAAGTCGAGCGCAAGTCCCGCAAGCCATTTGTGTAGCCTCCGGTAGGTTCGGTTGGGTAGTCAGTTGGGTCATGCTCTTGGGAAAAAGACGCCAGGCAGGGGGTGATGATACGGGATGGGCTGCCCAAACTGGTGGAAGGTGGGTGGTACTGGGAATGGGGCGGGCCCTGTGCTAGGGGGCAGTGTCGGGGCAAGGTGGCATAGGATGGTAGGCCTGGGTAAGAAGACGGAGAACCTCCTGCCAGCTGCCGCCTTGTATCTATGTAACCATGCATATGAAGATGCTGTGCAATTGGGGTAGGAGAATGATCAATGAAGGTGGGCCTTGGGATTGGGACCACACCCGAGTACATCACCGGGCTGAAAGAAGTCGACTTCAATGCGTTAAAAGTAGGAGGTGAGTTATCAGTAATTTCCTCTTTGCTTTCAAAACCTCTATAACTCAGCTCAGGCCCGTCCTTTTTCAGTTGGGATCCACTAGTAGTTGTAAGACCTCCTGCTGCTTTCCGTTCAGCTTCCCTCCTCTGTTCCTGTTCGGCATGGAAGCGCTCCTCGGCATCCATCAGGTAGCGTTGTATCATCTCTTCTTGGAACGGCTGACGGTTGCTGGTAGTGAGTAGCGCAGCAAAGATGTACTTCCGTTCACCTTGCATAGCGGATCGGAGGATGCTAAGACTCACTTTCACATCAGAGCTGTACTTAAAAGGGTCACTTTCCGAAGAGTAGCTTCCATTTTGCCGTTCGCTTATCGAGGAGGGTGAACCTTTCCCAGAGTCCTCGGAGCCAGTTTGAATGGAGGGAGAGCTGTCCTTACTGCCCTTACGACCTCTCAGAGAGCCTTTCTTCTTCTCCTGACCCTCTTGTTTGCCTCCACTTCCACTTGCGTTCTTCCCCGTCATCAGCCCTCCCACATTCTTCTTCAGCTTACTGCCCAGGCTCTTGCCAAAGCTACCTAGCTTGTTGGCAACGGAATCTGCACGTTTCTTGTCCTTATCCTTTTCTTTGTCTTTCTTCCCCTTCTCCTTTCCAATTGTGCCAGTTGTCCCTGCTGAACCGTTACTGGATGAGCTAGAGGAGCTGGAAGATCCACCACTTGTTTTGCCTGTTGTCCCACTGGTCCCAGTAGTACTGCTGTCCCCATTGCCGTTGGAACTGCTGCTGACGGACTCCTTATCTGACTCTCCGGAGTCTTGCGGGGTGCGGGCATCTTCTCCTGCAGACGCTGTAGGTGACTCTGGCTGGGCCAGTGGGGCCTGTTGTGGATGCAAACAAAAAAATGGTCATAATAGATGATTTAGCTGGAATACAAATAACGAGCACAGTGCAAAATCTGAATGACAAGTTAAAAGATGACTTTTTAATTAGGGAACATGTTGTCCCCAATAACAGTGGTTCTTATCTCAACCATTTTGACCTGAAGGCCCCCTACTATATAACACAATATTTGAAGACCCCTATGTGTGTGTATATATAATAAATATGTGTATGTGGGTGTAGGTGTGTGTATGTATAGGAAAAAACAATTTAGTTTACATTTTGCTTTCATGTTTTTTTAAATGACTTTTAACTTATTTTAATATAATAATACAATAGTAAAATAATACATGTATAAAAAGTGTTAAAATAAGGGAAAATCATTTTCAAATAATTTGGTATGCGTGTAAAATTTTCAATATCTTTTAGAACAAAGAATCAGCAAAAATCACTGTCATTACATCATTAAAGTTTCTGATATTTGGATATGGAAAATTAAACGCTCTATGCCAGTATGAGTTTAATCAGAAACATAATTAAGTTTAAGATTTTTACATCATGATCTGAGGGCAGCTTTCTAACAGTGTGTATATATACACAAACATTCACACAATTACACAATTTTTCCAGTGCTACAAATAAAAATGCTTTGGATGTACTTTTTTTTGTTGTTGTCAGAGCAAAGAGTTTACCAAAGGTTTTGGGTTGACAGTTTAAACTAAACCAGTTAAATTATTCTTAGCATGGCAAACAAAGCGAGAAGCTCACCTGTACTTCACAGGGTAGAGGAAGCCAGGTGACAGTCATGTAGCTGTGTAGCAGATGGAGCTTGGCCTCCAGAGATAAGGTTACACTGAAACCAAACAATAGGCAGGTCAGAGTGCTGATATTCACTTATAAGTGGTATTCAAATGCCTTGGATGATAACAAACATGTAAAAAAGTAAAAGAATGAGCATGAATTTAAAGAGATATTCAAGTGAAATATTTTAAACTAGTATATCAAATAGTGACAAATGTAATAACTGTGGGAATAAGCGGGAACTACAGGTGCAACCCTGAGCTATTTGAGTGCCTCTCTGTGTTCCATTCATAGCAAGAATTTAGTGATAATCTGCATTAAAGAACAAGAGTTGCTAATCTTGAGTGTTGGCCAACAGCGCACAGTTCCAACAGGCTCCACAGAGCTAAAGCCTTCATTATGGTCAGACATTACTGAACTCTGCTGTAAATAAGTCACAGCTGAGTCATTTGGCACTGCATAGTCAAAATAACCTGAATACTTTGAAAACATTTTTCTGAACAAATTTGGTATATGTGCAACACACAGCAATTACAAGAATGTTCCACATTTAAAAGAAGTAAAAATCTATGGATGGCATCTGTGACATGCTGTTGATTACCAAAGGAAATTATTTCAACTCATCCCTCAGTTTGTATAAAGTCAAGTCACCTTTAGTGGCCTAATGGATAGAGAGTCGGACTTGTAACCCAAAGGTCACGGGTTCGAGTCTCAGGTCCGGCAGGGATTGTCGGTGAGGGGAGTGAATGTCCAGCGCTCTCCCCACCCTCAATACCACGACTGAGGTGAGACCCTTGAGCAAGGCACCGTACCCCCAACTGCTCCCCGGGCGCCGCAGCAATGGCTGCCCACTGCTCCGGGTGTGTGTGTTCACGGTGTGTGTGTTCACTGCTGTGTGTGTGCACTTGGATGGGTTAAATGCAGAGCACAAATTCCGAGTATGGGTCACCATACTTGGCCACATGTCACTTCACTTCACTTCACTTCACTTTATTTATAAAGCGGTTTTTACAATGCAGATTGTGTCAAAGCAGCTTTACAGTGATAACTAGTATATAATTTTGGCTGCACAGCAGCTCTTAAAGAATAGTGTCAATGCAGGCAGATCAAAAGCACTGTTGAATAAATGTCAAGAATACTGTTGAATATTGAATGTCAAGTCAAATGTCAAGTGTCCCCAACTAAGCAAGCCAAAGGCGACAGCGGCAAGGAACCCAAACTCCAACAGGTGACATCAGGTGGCAAATAGGTGTTAAAATGGAGAAAAAAAAACCGGGGGGCCAGTTCTCCTCTGGCGAACAGTGCTTTGTTACGATTCAGGTTGCTATCATAAGTCTGATAGAATTGCAACATTCAAAGTATTTATTCCAGTTCCATCCGGTTGAAGATCGTATTCATAAACACACATAAATTGCATGGATAAATTACTTTGACACAAAAATGTGAATCTCTTGCTTCAGACTTGACATGCAAGTTTTTTTTACTGTAAATATTTTATGTTTGTTTTTTAAAATGACTAAATTATTGTCTGTGGTAACCGACAGCATATCAGAAATGTTGTCCATTGAGTGTAACTACATGCATGTGCAGGGGCTTTTTCTAAACAACATGTAATGTAATGTCTACCTTGCTAGCATCACATTGTCATTGTCATCTTTGCCCCATTCCCAGTCTTCCCCAGGATCCACAGCAAAGTGCAAAGGCAGCATCTTATGATCCGAGTCTGTCAGAGGGATCACCACTGTAGACGTTTTTAACAAACAAAAGGTAACAAATGGTCAGTGCCTTTCTGAATTACACTACTTCCCTACTTATTTATGCTTATTTACAAACACAATGTAGTATTTAACTGAACTCTTAAGACTACAGCCCTAAAGACCTTTGAAGAAACAAGCTGCATAAAGTGGATAAAGACTTTCTGGCAAGCATAAATTATTGCAGTTTTTTGTTCTGTCTTGCTTGGCAAAACTGGTTTATCAGGCAAGAACAGCACACTGCATGCACCATTTGCTACATATAACCCACAGCTTACCTTGTTCTTTGGAACTGTCCTTCTGCTCCATTGAGACCAAGGCAGAGAAATGGGCCTGGTCATATGCCAAAACGAGAGGAGAGCGGTGACACTTGTTGGCTGGTACTTCCAGAGGCAGGTAAATCCCTCCAAATGGGATTGGTGCGAAAGCTAAACAAGTGACAAAAAAGAGAAACTCTTGAGATATGCTTTGTTTATTATGGAAGCTTGTTTCCATCATGAAATAAAAAATAATAGGTAATAGCAACTTATCTCACAATCTCACATCTTTTATCTCACAATTCTGACTTTTTTCCCCTCGCATTTGCGAGTTTATATCTCACAATTCTAACTTTTTTTCTCAGAATTGCAAGATATAAACTCACAATTCTGAGAAAAAAGTCAGAATCACAAGCTTCCATAGTTTATAGAACATGGAAGGACAAAAAGAAAATTCCATATTTAAAAAGGGACAGTCAACATTTATGCCATTTTATTTTTTTGTTTGGTTAACCGTTTGGCCCATCAACTGTTCGGTTACTGACACTCTTTAAAATATCTTGTTTTGTGTTCAGCAGAAGAAAGAAACTCATACAGGTTTGGAACAACTTGAGGGTGAGTAAATGATAACAGAATTTTCATGTTTGGGTGAACTATTCCTTTAAAAGGGAAAGTGAACATTCTGTCATTATTTACCTTCTCCCCCAGAGTCCCGCAGCATGGTGTCAGCCACCACCACTATTGGCCTGCGGAGCACGTGAGCAAGAACGAACACATGAAACTCCTCCAGGCTCTCGTATACTGGCTCCTCCTGTGACTCGGCACTGTGGGACACAAAACACACTCACAGCATGTGCATAACACTCTAAAAAAGTTAACAACTTAACTCAATCTAGAAAATGAAATCAGATGAAATCAACACACCCGTTGCTGCCGTTGGTGCTGTAGTGTATCCTGGGTTCACTAGATGCCAGTTTCAACAACTCATTCCACTCTCTCTGCCATTCTTCCTCTGTGTAAACCAGTCCCGACTGCACCCAAATTCACAAACATAAACATAATTAAGCTAAAATTTTCCTAATTACACTACCATTCAAAGGTTTGGTGTCAGTAAGACTTTTTAATGTTTTTGATAGAAATCTCTTATGCTCAACAAGGCTGCATTTATATAATCAAATATAGTCAAAACAGTAATACTGTGAAATATTATTACAATTTGAAGTGCCCCATTATGCATTTTTGAATATTACCTTTCATGCTGTGTAATATAGCACACCATTTAAAAACAAAAAAAAAATTAATATGCTGATATGCTGCTCAAGAAACATTTCTTTTTTATCAATGTTGTAAACAGTTGTGTTGCTTAATATTTTTGTGGAAACCGTGACACTTTTTTGCAGGATTCTTTGAGTAGAAAGTTCAAAAGAACAATTTATTCAAAATCTTTCATAATATTAAATACAGTGGTGATCAGAATTATTGGCACCCTTGGTAAATATGATCAAAGATGACTATAAAAATAAATCTGCATTGTTTATCCTTTTGATCTTTAATTCATAAAATTAGCAAAAATCTAACCTTTCATTGAAGGAAAAGAATTGAAAGTGGGGGGAAAATCACATTATGAAATAAATGTTTTTCTCCAAAACACGTTGGCCACAATTATTGGCACCCCTAGAAATTTTTATGAGTAAAATATCTCTGAAGTATATTCCCATTCATATTTACATTTTTTTAGCACACCAGGGTGATCATGAACATGAAATTGTCCAGCCATGACTTCCTGTTCCACAGGAGTACAAACATGAGGAAACACAAAGGCCAAATTCCCTTAATCATTCATCACTATGAGTAAAACCAAAGAATATAGTTCTGATGTGCAGCAAAAGATTGTTGAGCTTCACAAAATAGAAAGTGGCTGTAAGAAAATAGCTAAAGCATTGAAAATCCCAATTTCAACCATCAGGGCAATAATTAGTTTAAAGTTCCAATCAACTAAAAATGTTAAAAATCTGCCTGGAAGAGGACGTGTGTCTAAATCGTCCTAATGCGTGGTGAGAAGGAAAGTTTGAGTGGCCAAAGACTCTCCAAGGATCACAGTTGGAGAATTGCAGAGATTAGTTGAGTCTTGAGTCTCAGAAAGCCTAAAAAAAATTTATCAAACAGCACCTACATCCCCACAAGTTGTTCGGGAGGGTTTCAAGAAAAATCCTCTGCTCTCATCCAGAAACAATCTCCAGCATATTCAGTTGTCAGACAAGACTGGAACTTCAAACGGGACCGGCTTCTATGGTCAGATGAAACTAAAAAAAGAGCTTTTTGGCAGCAAACCCACCAGATGGGTTTGGTGCACACATGGATAAAAAGTACCCCATGCCCACGGTTAAATATACTGCTGGATCTTTAATGTTGTGGGCCTATTTTTCTGCTGGAGGTCCTGGACATCTTGTTCAGATACATGGTATCATGGATTCTATCAAATACCAACAGATAAAAATTCAAAACCTGACCGCTTCTGCTAGAAATCCAACAATGGGCCATGGTTGGATCTTCCATTAGGACAATGATCCAAAACAAACATCAAAACAAACACAAAAATGTGTCACTGAGCCCAAAATGAAGCTTCTGCCATAGCCATCCCAGTCCCCCGACCTGAACCCTAAAGAAAATGAGTGGAGTGAACTGAAGAGAAGAAGCACTAACATGGAGCTGGGAATCTGAAGGATCTGGAGATATTCTGCATGAAGGAATGGTCTCTGATCTCTTGTCAGGTGTTCTCCAAACTCATCAGGCATTATAGAAGAAGAGTGAGAGCTGTTTTCTTGGCAAAAGGAGGTTGCAAAACTTATTGAATAAAAGGGTGCCAATAATTGTGGCCAACGTGTTTTGTAGATAAACATTTATTTCATAATGTGACTTCCCCCCACTTTCAATTCTTTTTCTTCAATGAAAGGTTAGACTTTTGCTAATTTAAAGAATTAAAGATCAAAAGGATAAACAATGCAGATTTATTTTTACAGTCATCTTTGATCATATTTACCAAGGGTGCCAATAATTCTGATCACCACTGTATGTCTTTTCTGTCACTTCTGATCAACTTAATACTTTTATTGATAAAAGTATTCATTTCTTTAAAAAAAAAAAAAAAAACCTTTTGAATGGTAGTGTGTATTTTAATTAAGAACCCTGATACCAAATTGATTAGTGTTATCTGTTGCAATCTCTTTGTACAAAATAATGAACCAAAAGATAAAGTGCTCTAACCTCTTTGTTCTGCATGGTTTGTTGCCATCTCCACCTTCGCTTTAAAGCTTCCCTCTCCTGCCCATGATCCATCAGTGCATAGAGAGACTTCCGCAGCATCAAGTCTCGATCATGGAAGCCCCACATACCTACATTATAATATTCAATGTTTTAATAATAATTACTGAATGAATATCTTAAGATTTCATCTGGTAGTGGTTTCTAGGTGAGTATGCAGTCCTTTTACTGTTGTTTTGGACAATTGTTAGCGTTTACACTAAAAGCGCCTACATGGAAATCTATCTGCCACTCCAATAAGATATATCAACCAGCATCTATTTTCAACAACACATTAGTTCACAGGAAAAATAAATCGTCTTTAAGTCTGTAAACAGAAAGCTGCAATGAATACATATAAACTTCTATAAAAACTCATCTGTTCTGTGCTGATTACTTGCAGGTCAGAAGTCAGTTTGAACACTTACCCAGCGAGGCTGCGTGTAACAGGCAATTCCCATCACCACTAGTAGCCAGAGGTAATAAACTCTGACAGCCAGTGCCCAAACGAGTCCACCAGTTCAATCGTCCTGTTGAAAAAAAAATCTCTCAAATTTTTGGCAACAGACACTATAGTACTTCTTAAAAATCCTTCTATGGCTGTATCCGAAATCGCATACTTCCCTACTATACAGTAGGCAAAAACACTATGTGAACAAAGTTGCAATTCACATTATTCATAAAACAGTAGGCAAAAAATACCCGCAGATGACCTATTTCCGGCGAGACCTATCCCATGAGGCCACAGGAGGGGATTTTTGATTAGCAGTGAAATGACGCAACTGACGAACTGACACATGACAATGACAACATGACGAATGTAGTACGTCCAGATTACATTCATACTACACACATCCATACTGTATCGAAAATACTTAATGGTCACAAAGTAAATACTTATATATGTGATTTCGGATGCAGCCTAGGTCTCTGTTCCATAAACCAGTGAGCAACACTGGAAGGGCGATAGTGAACCAAGTGAAATATCAATCATAAATATTCTTTATTCATAATTCAACTATCAATAAAAATAGTTCAATATACTATTTTACCATTACCAATTTGTGTGTGCTGTGTATCTTTGGGCTTATTAGAGTATCATGCTAATGGCAAACTCCTGTGTGCGCCACAAAGAACAGTATATGTATGACATGGCATTTCTGCCTATGTAAGCCATGTTAAATCAGTAACTTATGAGGTTACAGTTTAGTCAGGATGCTTAAATAGACAGTAGAGAATAATGCAGCTAACAGAAATGTTATGTTAGAAATGTCTGACTATAAAACTCAGAATATAAAAATATTTGGTTCATCTGTCAGAGGAGAGATTCTTGAAATAAAATGACTAACCCGCATGCTCCAACGCCACCATCATAGACTGCTCAATGAGGTCTCTCTCGATGAAGCCGCGGAAGTCGTCTCTGTAGACGGTGAGGTCAGGCAACTGGAAGGTGCAGAGAGGAGTGTCCAGAAGCGGCTCGTTGCTGCCGCCCGTACTGGACACGTGCGAGCGGGCCAGAGAGACGATGGTGGAGCTGGCGTGAGAGATCCCCCTTGACAGTCGCTTCTCCGTGGCTGCTGCCATGATACATGTTCAGATTACTGCGTATACTTGAGAATATGACACTAGACACTGGTAACCTATTCTTATCATTTGAAAAACAATGCTAGTCAGGTGAGAGTGGGCAGGGCTTAGAAATGACACCATATGCAACTAGTGTCATGATCAGAGTAAATCATTTACATCAATTATGAAACACCATTTGAGAACTGAGGTCATGCCATGCAGAGAGGCATTCAAGTGCTTTTCATACCTTGCACAACCTCATCTTGGCGATACAAAAGGGACCGCCCCGTTCGTGCCATCTCTTTCTCAATGGAGGGGTACTCTCTCTCCTCAGCAAGGGTGCATGACAGGTTCCCAGCGTGCACTTGTCTCAGCTGCTCAAAGTCACTCAGCGCAGCTGAGAGGTCCCAATTCTTTCCTGTGAGGATAAAGTGTGCAAGAAAATAAGAGGTCATAGTTTCACTGCACTTTTGCTTAGGAGTTTAAATATTAACCGAACATTTGTTAGGTGCAGCGAAGGTCAATGACAAATTCTGCTGCAGTAGCTTGAGTAAATATTGGTCTGTACTGACTGTAAAGCGTGCGTACTGCAGAACTATGTATATTTAAACTCATTCTCCTATCTGCAGTATTGCTAGCAACATGCGCTGGGTTTGTTAAGGTTTTACTGCACGTTCATATAGATGCTTATGCCACTTTTTTGCCCTCCTGCAGTCAGTTAATCATAAAGACCTTAGTCAGGGTAGATGCCATATTGAATTCTACACAGCTCACTCAAACAGAATTAATCAGAGTCGTTACTATCGGGTTTATAATATAGTTTTGAGTCTTGTTTATAATTCAAGTGTTACATAATATGAATAAGTTTTTGCAGTTATGTCATACTTATTTAAATTAAATATCTTATAATTTAGTTTCAAATAAAAAGAAAACAATTAGAGATGACTTTAATTTCATTAGATTATCAAAAGAAAGTTACATTACTATATGGTTATGTAATATTTAAACATTTTGGGTTGTTTTTTTATTTAGTGTTATAGTTAAAGTGATGTAGCAGTACTCATACAGTCAGCAATATAAGATTTTGTTCATGCCACCCACCCTATCCATCATCTCTACTAAAAGACTGATGTCTTATTGGAGCAAAATGAAAGAATCAAAGCTGAAGAGGGGGTAATGGGGAACAGGATGGTTTTGGCTCACCCTCCAGCAGGTCTCTGGCCAGTCCTGGTTCAGCTCCAGTAGAACGGACAAAGTCGGACAGGACTGCGTCCATATCCAAAGTCATGTGATCATGAATTTACAGTGCAGAAGGGGACATCAGGAGAGAAAAGACTGGAGAGCAATTCTCCCTCACAGCAAAATCACCATTACGGCCACACCTAAAGAGCAAGAGAGGAAAACAGATAGAAGCGATCTTTAGTGAGGCCATGCTCAAGCTTTGGCTCGCTGCATCATATTGGTGCACATTACCAGAGATCTGTTGACTCCAGCAGTCACATGCCATTCCTGTGACCTCTGCTGTGGAGCTCAGCTGAACGCTTCAGTTTGCATTACAGAGAATGTGCAATTCATTTGAAAAGCGGCTAGTTTGATACAGCTGTTTTAGGTGCATTTCAAAGTCCCAAATGATGTTATTTCAGTAACTGAAAAATTAAGGAATTCAATTACTATCCCCCATATTCAAAGATTTCTGAAGAAGAAAAAAAAGCACCATGGTTTCAACAGCACAACTGTTTTAAACATTAATAATAATAATAATAAGTGCTTCTTGAGCAGCAAATCAGCATATTAGAATGATTTCTGAAGGATCATGTGACACTGAAGACTGGAGTAATGAAGCTGAAAATTCAGCTTTGATCACANGAATAAATGAATGAATGAATGAATATATAAATGAATAAATATATAAATAGGTAAATAAATGTGATAATAGGAAAATAAATAAATGAATAAATGACTTGATAAAATAAATATGATTCATTTTTAATAAAATAAATGTTTCCCCCTTAATTTATCATTTTCTTCTTTTATGTTTTAATTATTTATAATTTTATTTATTTGTTATTTTATCTATTTTTCCATTTATTTTATATTAACTTATTTTATGCATTCATTTATTTTTATATTTATTTATTCCAATATGTATTTTTTCCAGATTTATTTATTGTAACATTTATTTATTTCAACTTTTTAAAAAAAGATTTCATATTTATTTTTACATTTCTTTGTCATGTATGATAATCAGGTGGGTTGGTCTTGCTCATAGGGCTTGCTTACCATTGGTTCATCATTGATTGAGGGGCTTGCTCGATTACTCTGGCTTTGTANCGATGATGCTGGGGATCACATAAGTAGCTTCAGCTTCGTGTTTTTATTTCTAGAAAATAGTTTAAATATTTCGGCATAAATCGAATAACATTAGGTGAAAATAACTTGCAACTCTCCAGCTGGTGCCATTTTCTTTGAAAACTCCGATCTCTATCGTTTAGCTGGCCTGATGATTCTGTGCGTGAGCTCTTAACCAATGATGCGCTGAAGCTACAGAAGGACCGCCTTCCTCATTTCCATGTTACACACGGAAAAGTAAAAATAAATGAATCAATCAATAAATAAATCTAAAAATAAATACATGTGGGAATAAATAAATGTAAAAATACATGAATACATACATACATAAATAAATGTAAAAATAATATATAAATATAAAAATAAATAAAAAAATGTAAAAATGAAAAACGCTGAAAATAATAAATTAAGGGGGGAAAATAAAAAAAATGAATTTTTATTAAAAATGAATCCTATTTATTTTATCAAGTCGTTTATTCATTTATTTATTTTCCTATTATCAAATTTATTTACCTATTTATCTATTTATTCATCTATATATTTATTTATTCATTCATTTATTTATTCATTTATTTATTTTTAATTTCTGCAGGTTTGGTCCTCCATAGAAGACTGGAGTAATGAAGCTGAAAATTCAGCTTTGATCACAGGAATAAATTATATTTTATAATGTATTAAAATAGAAAAGTTATTTTAAATTGTAATAATATTTCAGTATTACTGTTTTTACTGTATTTGATTAAGAGTCTTTCACAAACATTAAAAAAATAATAATTTTTTACGTTTTTGTTTTATGTAGTGTGCATAATTTTTTAAAAATTCATTTTCATTCATATTATTGAGCCCTTACCAATTTTATACCAATCAGCTTTATACACTATTTTTACATAGTTCTTGATCCTCCTTGTCTTTGTGAGAAGTTTCTACTTGTGAGTTTGCAAGTCATAATTACAAACATGTGCGTTCAAGTGATTTTGGTCTGAATATAAAAAGATGTGTTAGGCAATTTTGTTTATGTCTCTTTTTTGTACTTTTTCAAAGGCAGGAAGCTTTTTTTGGTTCAAAATGCAACTCAAAGAAAAGAAAATTATGTCTGTAATTGATGCTTTCTCTGTGTCAGCACAATAATGATACATAGATAATGATGGGAAATTTAGTCGTGTCACGCAAGTCTGCTGCCTCATAAACTGGCTAATTGAGTAGTATTTTCTAGCAAGCTTTATAGCTATTCCATATCAACAGTACACAAAACAAACACAGGCTAAATTGTACAGTCAATATTCGCAATTACAACTTGGTATGACAAACACCAATTTTTTTTACCCACCATGATTCTTTAAAGGATTAGTTCACTTCAGAATGAAAATTTCCTGATAATTTACTCACCCCCATGTCATCCAAGATGTTCATGTCTTTCTTTCTCCAGCCGAAAAGAAATTAAGGTTTTTGAGGAAAACATTCCAGGATTTTTCTCCATACAGTGGACTTCACTGGGGTTCAACAGGCTGAAGGTCCAAATTTCAGTTTCAGTGCAGCTTCAAAGAGCTTTACATGATCCCAGACGAGGAATAAGGGTCTTATCTATCGAAACAATCGGTCATTTAAAAAAAACAAAAACAAACAAACAACAATATAGTTTTTACCCACTAGCTTTGCGATGGCCACGCATTATGTAATCACGTTGGAAAGGTCACGCATGACGTAGGTGGAAGTACCGTGGTCTCATTTTCTCTCAAATTCAAAATTGTCTTACATCGTTGTTTTACCTTTTTTTAAAGGGTGTTTGACTTAGTCTTTGCATGCTCGCTTTGTAGACACTGGATCAGTACTTCCGCCTACGTCACACGTGACCTTTCCAACTTGATTGCATAATGCGTGGCGCATCGCAGAGCAGTGCAGGACGAGCATTTGTGGTTAGAAAGTGTATACATTTTTATTTAATTTTTTTAAAATGACCAATCGTTTCGCTAAGTAAGACCCTTACTCCTCATCTGGGATCGTGTAGAGCACTTTGAAGCTGCACTGAAACTGCAATTTGGACCTTCAACCCGTTGAACCCCAGTGAAGTCCACTATATGGAGAAAAATCTTGGAACGTTTTTCTCAAAAACCTCAATTTTGTTTTTACTGAAGAAAGAAAGACAAACATCTTGGATGACATGGGGCTGAGTAAATTATCAGGAAATTATAATTCTGAAGTAAAGCAATCCTTTAATACTTCAACATTTTTACATTAATGGTGATTCAGATAGAGAATAAACTGGGTAACAGAGCACCATTTACATTATTTTCCTTTAAATTACATTATATTTGTCCAAAATTGTTGTTAATGTACATATTAACACCCCAGGCTAGAAGATTGCGTAGTGTGCATTATTCAGAAATATGTTTTTGTGTCTTTCACTTTCTGTTTGCACAGTTTTTTTGTCAAGCACCAAAATAAGTCCCGGGTTTGCTAACAGGGACGTCACATATAGATGACAACATTATGCAGTCGGTTTAAGTTTAAATCACCCCTCCCTGGTGTAATGGTACAGTCAGCGCAGCCGTCACCTCCTTTAAAGCTCTGACTCAAACTTTTCAATATAATGCCATGACTCATAATTCCTTACTGGGCCCTCCCCATCTCTCTGCCCAACAAAAAAAAACAGGCAGCTTGCTGTGCCACTGACGGACATAAAGGGCCTTTTCAGCGAGGAAGCTGCTTTCTCTCTCGCTTTGACTTTGTTTGGCAACTATAGCAGAGTGACTAGAGAAATAGTAACAGCAAAAACAAGGGAATCGTTTGAATCTAGAACCTATCTGCTCATTTCAGGCATGTAAAGATGCCCAGAGCAGCTAATCAGTATAATCCACTGGGTGGGGATAAGATTAGTGACTCAAAACAGTTCCTGTCAAAGTTCAAAGGAAATATGAAGTGCTAAATAAAACCCTGAATGATTCAGTAGCATAAAGCTTGCTTCACACTCACCTGACATCTTTCATAACATTAGTTAGAGTGAGTCAGCCTCTTCTAACACAAAAAAAAAACACAACAGGACAGCAGTTTCAGAGGTCTGGGCCCCCAGGACAAGGTCAACAGCCCATCTCTCAGCAGCCAGGCTCTGAGAACCATCCAATAAGCAAAATGGTCAGAGACAGATGTTGTGCATGAAAACCTGAAAAACAGAAAGTGAAAGTTAATTTGACATCTCAGCTTATTAAGGGAGAGACGACTAACATTAAGCTACTGACTTGTTTACAGAGTCAGCTTATAGGCAATTTGGATGATATCTCAACGTCACATGTGTAACATCATTATAGCATTTGGGTTTTGCCGGAGACACCTAGGTGATGGATTGTAAACAGACAGCACCCAACAGATTTTTCTGCATTGGCTAGCCTGGCTTTTGTCTGTTACATAACGTGCATTGCTGCCAACACGTGGGTGCTTCAAGATAGCAGGATCACTGAAACAGAGACACACATAAGCAGAGGTCAACACGGTTGTGTTTGCTTTGTGCACTGTACTGACTCTAGCCCTCTAACCTATATGACTGATGACTGTGTACTGGTTAAACTAACAACAAAGATTTGCATGAGTTTATGGAAATAACACAAACGCTTGTAACCCTTGCTCCCCTATAAATAAGCATCAGGGCTCAACAATAAGGATGACCCCAGGTCAGTGAGAGAGAGTGTTCTGGGCTAGTTGATGGAACTGTCACTCAGAGCTGCGTTGTTACTTGTGTTCAATGATCATGTTCGAGTGTTTTTATGCATTTGGATTTCTATGACTGACTGAGCACTATCATTGTGAATTGTGCAAGTGTTAGTGTGGAACCAAGATCACATCATCTAGCTGGTTAATATAGATTAAGGTATTTTTTTAAATAAATAAATAAGCCTCTGTTTCACAGAAAAAGCACATGATTTTATAGCTGTCATGGAAGTGATAAAAGTTTAAAATACTGACCAGGAAAGCAGAAAAATTCCCACTGTTGAGCCCTGATGCATGCAACAAGACTTGACGTGCCTCTCCTGATTTGCATGTCAGATATCCTTTATCTTATGACATGCATGGTAATATAAATATTTGACATTAGATCAGTGCTTCACATCTTACACTGAGTCGGAGCTGACAAAACTCTTGCTCTCTTGCAACAATTTGCTTTTTCGTAATGTTTACTCATTTACATTTACATTTATGCATTTGGCAGACGCTTTTATCCAAAACGACTTACATTGCATTATACTATACATTTGTATCTGAGTATGTGCAATCCCTGGGATCGAACCCATGACCTTGGCATTGCTAGTGCCATGCTCTAACCACTGAGCTACAGGAAAGCTACTCAAAATTAGGAATACTCATAATTATTAGCTGGTTAACTGTTAACTGACATTGAAATTTTGACCGATTAGCCTACTAATATCACAGGGCTCAATGCTAAGGATTTTTTCTACAGACCCAATCGGGCCAGCGGTTCAAATTTTTACTTGCCCTGCCAAAATTTTCACTGTCCCCACCACAAAAAATGTAGTAAATAAATAAATAAATTAAATTAAATAGGCCTAGTTATTGTTTTAGTTGATTTTTATCCATGTAACCTTAAAGGATTAGTTCACTTTCAAATGGAAATTACCCCAAACTTTATTCACCCTCAAGCCATTCTAGGAGTATATGACTTTATTCTTTCTGATGAACACAATTGGAGATATATTAATAAATATCCTGACACATCCAAGGTTTATAATGGCAGTGAGCAGGATCAACGAGTATGAGCTGAAGCAAGTGCCTCCATCCATTATAAACGTACTCCACACGGCTCTGGAGGGTTAATAAAGGCCTTCTGAAGCAAAGCGATGCGTTTGTGTGGAAAAAATATCCATATTTAACAAGTTATGAAGTAAAATATCTAGCCTCCACCAGACCGCCTTCCGTATTCAAATTAAGAAAGAAACAGAACTGGTGTCGCGTCAGTTAAGCTTTTTCCGTAAGTTGAATAGGGAAGGCGTAGGACTTAGTATAAGCTTTTTGAAATGCGAGAGTTTTACACTTTCTTCGTAAGTAGAATATGGAAGGCGGTCTGCTGGAAGCTAGATATTTTTCTTCACAACTTGTTAAATATATATATNTTTTTTTTTTACACAAATGCATAACTTCGCTTCAGAAGGCCTTCATTATCCCCCTGGAGCCGTGTGGAATATGTTTATGATGGTTGGATATGGATGGAGCAGGCACATTCTTCAGCTTTCTACTCGTTGATCCCGCTCACTTCCATTATAAATCTCGGATGCGTCAGGATTTTAATTTGAAAGTGAACTAATCCTTTAATAAATAAGGTAATGACACCAAAAATGACTAGCCTAACTCATATAAATTTTAAAGAACAAATAATCAAAGACACAAATNATATATATATATTTTTTTTTTTACACAAATGCATAACTTCGCTTCAGAAGGCCTTCATTATCCCCCTGGAGCCGTGTGGAATATGTTTATGATGCTTGGATATGGATGGAGCAGGCACATTCTTCAGCTTTCTACTCGTTGATCCCGCTCACTTCCATTATAAAGCTCGGATGCGTAAGGATATTTATTAATATATCTCCAATTTTGCTCATCCGAAAGAAGAAAGTCATATACACCAAGGATGGCTTGAGGGTGAGTAAAGCTTGGAGTAATTTTAATTTGAAAGTGAACTAATCCTTTAATAAATAAGGTAATGACACCAAAAATGACTAGCCTAACTCGTATAAATTTTAAAGAACAAATAATCAAAGACACAAATAAATACAACAATAATTAATTAACTTAAGACATAACCGACTATGTTTACGATGATACTCAACAAGACGGGCAATTTCACGAGCAAACAAGCTTTGTTTGTCGGTTAGGGAAAAGAAAGAAAATGAACATCCCTACTCAGAATTCACACAGAGCTGGCAAATCTCTTGATACTTTTTGTAACTGTGAAGGGGAAACTAATACTACTGTTAATGAGTTACAGTACATTTGCTCTTAATGTGCCCATACACAAATCAACTAGTTTATAATCTTTTTGCATGAGGTTAACTAATTTAAAAAGTTGCTAACATTAGTCTCCAATTTTGGTCTTGCACACAGAGTTAATGACAGCAGAATCAGCAGCTGAAAAAGTTTGTTTGAATGTTATAAATGCTCCCAGCAAGAATAGGGATGCTTCTCTTCAGGTGTTGTCTGCCCATGCAGAGCTAATGAACTCACTAGTGCACAACACCAGCATAAATGAGCAAGATAAAACACTAACCAGCCATCTGCTGCTCATAATCCAAATTAGTAATGTCAATACTGGAAGAAAAAACTCAGAGATAAAAGGATTTCTGAGGTTCGGAGCAAACCTCCTCACCAGAAGTCACTGATGAAGGGTAACTGAATGAATGGTCCCCCATGGCTTTTAGAGCTGCATTAATGAGCCCAACTGTTATCAAGCAGCCACCACTGCTGAGCTTGAGTGAAAAAGAGGCAGCTTGTCAATCACAACTTGATAACTTTGTCACTTTCACACCATGTCCTGACCAGGTGCGACACGACCATCTGAGTGTCACTGTCAAGTAATTTTTCTGTTCTAAATAAATACCGAGAGAAGCAACAAAATTCACAACCAACGGGAACATATTTGACAATTAAAAATTCTGTCTTATAAGATTGGGTTAGGCTTTCTTGCTGATAAAATTGCATATTCTTGAGAGGAAAATGTGCGTATATAAATTACAACAGTGCATTAAGCATCATGTCATGAACAAAATGAATAACAAATGCATGAATCAAACAATGTCCAATGAAGTTTTACAATGATCTGATGAGCCTAGCAAACTTAACTGCTTGGTGCTGGCGTAATCTGTTTAGGCATGGGATGCGTAGTATTATTATGTAACATCACTGCTAGGGCTCTAAGATGCAGCAGAGAGGAGATCGAGCCGGTTTGCTCTCAAACCCAGTTTGCACTCTTTCGCTACTGCATCAAGACAGGCTGTGCAATGATGAGACCCTGAGGCCTGAAAGCAAAGGACAGTCTCAGGGGGATGGGTGGGGATGCGTAAGCTCTCTGGAAACTCAGGGACTGCACCACTGATATATGCTCTTCAGCATCCTCTCCAGCCCTCATTAAAAAGTCATTAGTTCAAAGCAAACCAATTGTTTAGCAGGAGCATAGAGTCACTGTTAATTTGTCCATTTGCAATTAAGCAAATGTGCCAAACAGTCCAAATGCAGTCCCCTGTGACTCCTAATCAATATGTTCAATTGTGTTTGCTATTTCCTGGTATTAAAGAGGAACAAAATAAATCATTTTTAAAGAAAATACATGCTATGTTCTGTCACCTCCCTTCTCTGGTCTTAAAGGGACAGTTCACCCAAAAATGAATATTCTGTCCTCATTTACTCACCTTCAAGTTGTTCCAAACCTGTATATATATATATATATATATATATATATATATAATTTGTTGTGCTGTACACAAAGATAGATATTTGCCAGAATGTTTGTAACCAAGCAGACCTCTGTACACAAAGGAAGAAGGCAGATCTCGCCCCCATTGACTACCATAGTATAATTATTAAAATAATCGTTCATTAATCGTAATCATTTTGGTACTTATGCTGCCGTTCCAAAGTTCACCGTTACGTGGTAGTGTGCTACCCAAACTGACGTGAAACCGGCAAACGTGGCAACATAGAAGAACAAAATGGATAAAGCAGTTGAATCTCACTCAACACGCCCAAAACTAATTAATGAAGAGGGCAGTAGAAGTGAAATTTGGAATTAATTTGCTTATACAAACTGATGTAGAACCATCAAACCTTGCCAAGCATCTGTCACTTGCCCGTCCTGACTTGTACAAGACACTAAGAGATCGACAGGTGAGTGAATCATTCAAATGATCTAATTTATACATTTTCTTTTAACACTGATCAACACACATACATAAGATCATATAGTTTAAATAACACGAAAGCTCCAGCGTGCGTTTGAACCAATAATAATTATATCTCATAAAATCTGCACTTAAAGGATTAGTTCACTTTGAAATGAAAATGACTCCCAAGCTTTACTCACACTCAAGCCATCCTAGGTGTATATGACCTTCTTCTTTCTGATGAACACAGTCGGAGTTATATTAATAAATATCCTGACGCATCCAAGCTTTATAATGGCAGTAAAAAAGAGACCAACGAGTATGAGCTGAAGAAAGTACATCCATCCAAAGCAAAACGTCCTCCACACGTCTCCGGGGGTTAAATAAAGGCTTTCTGAAGCGAAACAATGCGTTTGTGTAAGAAAATATCCAAATAGAACAAGGTATAAAGTAAAATATCTAGCTTCCACCAGACCGGCTTCCATATTCAACTTAAGAAAGTGTAATGCCTCTCGCAGTTCAAAACGCTTATGCTACGTCCAACGCCTTCCGTATTCAACTTACACACAACATCAGTTAAGCTTTCTTCGTAAGTTGAATACGGAAGGCAGTCTGGCGGAAGCTAGATATTTTACTAGATATTTTACTACTGAATTATATAAAATCACTTGAATGTTCAAATTGGCAAGGTTTAAAAAGACGTGGGCAAGTGATTTCCATCAGCTGTCCCGAAACGCAAGTGAAAGTGTTGTATCGCATTACTGATTTGATGTGATGTGATAATCTGTGTTGGTTAATTTGCTAATAAACATCTGTGGCAATTTCCCCGCTTTATAAACGCGAAACCTGTGAGAATGAGTAAAATTGTGCACAAGAGACCTTTATGGTACCGATTTAATATTGATACTACAGTATTAGATTGTGGTACTGTACCGACGCCAAAATTGTGGTATCGAGCCATCCCTAGTTGATAGGTCAAGCCTTATGTCTTGTCCATCCTTAGTCTGAGATCATATTATTCCTGAAGCAAAAAAATATAAGTTGAATATTTTATTAAATAAAATATTTAATAAAATATACATATACNAATACAAATAATAATAATAATATTTATAATAATAATAATAAATGATAACAAAACTATTTTTATGTCAATTCTAATATTAGAAAATGGGTCAAAAGTCTGACAAGACAGACGTCCTGTAAATGCAAATGTAATGTAAATATCTTGGAACGCTCTGTGGGACTAGAGCTTCCAACGCACGTTCGAGCTCTTATCAGCAAAGCGCCAAGTTTAGAAAAGCCTGTTCTTGAATACTAAAAATAGCCACATATAATCATAGTCCAAAAAAAGCAACACAAAGTACAAAGTAAAGTCTGCAAATCAGACAGCAGTGAGAGGGGAAACATGAGGGCATGAAATCTGGCAAACCCCCACGCTATGAATACCACAGAACACAATGCACTTTACTGATATGACTGAGACGTATTTCCCAATGAGACTTGCTCGCAGCCAATCGTGTAATACACTATTTCAGCTACAGTCTACCAAAAAGTACAGTAAATTATTTGAAGCTAAGAGGAACAAAGATCACAGTAATCTTTTTTTTTTTTTGTCTCTGGAGTGATTAATGTGTCACTGAGTTCAGGACAGACACTGGAAACATAGCGTGTATATACTGTAAATGCTAGTAACCAGAGACTGAGCTAGAACATCTACAGAGAGCAGTGCCTTTTAAAAAGCTTAAAGAGATTGTATGGGAATATTCAGTTTTCTAAAGTCTACTTATATCTTACAATACAAACACTAAGAGATAAGCCTATCAGCAAGCCCACACAACATCTGCTTCAACAGATTCTTTCAGCTACCAATAAGATTGGTTGATTATGATTTCACTTTTTAACTTTAGTTAGTGTGTAATGTTGCTGTTTGAGCATAAACAACATCTGCAAATTTATGACGCTCAAATTTCAATACAAAGGGATATTTTCTTTTAAAGAATTAGCTGTTTAAGGACTACAACAAATGGCTGGTAGGTACTAGGGACTACAACAAGCTTTTTCCCGGGTTGGTGACATCACTAACCCTAAAATTTACATAAACCCCGCCCCTGAGAACATGCAACAAAGGGGGTGAGGCCATGTTGGGCTGCTTTAGAGAAGAGGAAGAGTTGTTGTAGTAGAGGTTTGTTGCCACGCAGTCATTTTACACCGGACTGCTTCGAACGCTGGATTTGCACAAAAGATGAACATGACGGCACATGCTAGTCAATGAGTTGAATCAACTCCACAGCAACTACATACATTTATCCACTAACCATTCAGAAACATTCAGCTGTATTCTAAAAGTTGTAACTTCTTCCTGAGGGTGTACTCACACTAGGCGCTCTGAACAGTGCCCGAGCACGTTTGACTGCCAAAGCCCAGTTCGCTAGACAAATGTGATCGCTCCGTTCCGTGCCCAGGCGCGGTTTGTTTAGCCGGCCCTGGCCCGCTTGGAAGAGGTGGGCCAGAGCGTGGTTCGCATGCAGTGTGAGTGCTAACCGTGCCTGAGCACGGAACAGTTACTACTTTTGTGTGCGCTACTGTCATCATTACGATGGCAAACATCTTTATTACTACTCTGATAGTACACTTATCAATTCGTTTAATTAATTTGAGTGTATTTGGGTTTATGGCGGATATAGATCTGACCTTATTGATGAACAGGAATTGCAGTTTGCGAGTAAAGCTGTAAATTTCTCCATTAACGTCAGCTGCCTTTGTAATAATCCTCTGATACGTGCAAGTGAAAATCACTGTGCGGCATAAATGATAAATCTATTAGGCAGTATCTTAGCGAAAGTGTATTTCTTCCTGTTGTCTTCCATTCAAAAAGTTGCATCGTATATGACATGCTCTGGCCCAGAACGTTAAGGGCAATGTGAGTGCGGGCCAGCGGGGGAGTTGGGAGGGGGGACAATCGCACGCGGGCTCGGTTCAAGGCAACCGTGCCTAGTGTGAGTACACCCTGAGTCTCTCTATCAGTGTCCGACTCCGGTTTGAACAATGTAAGGCTGAACACTGGTACTGACAATCATCATTTTGGCTGTTTGAGATTCTCCAGCTTTGTTGTTGTTGAGCAACTGAAGCACAAGCTGTTAAAGCTCCGCTCTCTTCTGGAAAGCGGGCCGGGAGCAGCAGCTCATTTGCATTCAAAGGGACACACACAAAAACAATGTGTTTTTGCTCAAACCCAAATAGGGTCACTGAGTTCAGGACAGACAGTGGAAACATAGCAACATGTTATGGTGTGTATATACTGTAAATGCTAGTAACCAGAGACTGAGCTAGAACATCTACAGAGGGCAGTGCTTTTTAAAAAGCTTATAGAGTTTGTATGGGAATATTCAGAGTTTGCTAAAGTCTACTTATATCTTACAATACAAACACTAAGAGATAAGCCTATCAGCAAGCCCACACAACATCTGCTTCAACGGATTCTTTCAGCTACCAATAAAAGTGTAGTAGTCCATTTAACACTTTCTATGACATTTAAATCCATTTTGCAGAACTCCACAAATTTTCACCCAAAATCAGTGAAGGAAATGCAAAAATAGTTCATCTGGGCCGGCCATCTTGGTAGCACAATGGCAATTCTGCTTCATGGCTAAGACTACTGCTGTCTGCAAAAAAAGATAATAATAAAAGATAGCAGCAGTTATGTTTTCATTGACCCTGGCAAACAATCCGCTAAAGTTTTTACAGTGCAGGGGAGTGTGCCAACCTAAACTAAACAATGTTTGGACAAAGAGTCATACTGTACTGTGTGTACATGATTTGGGTTTCCCCTATTCAATCCACATCTGACTGTAACAATTATGTATTTGAATTTCACAAACACACCTTAGAAAACTAGCCTTCTAAGCAGGTATAAAGGTATAAAGTGCACAATCACGTCAGGCAGCTTCTGTCGTTTGAAAAATGTGCAATTCTCACTGTGCCATGGGAATCTAGCTGCGGCTCCTACAAAGGATGCTATTGTTGCTTGAATGATGAATTCAAGTGACTCTGCATTTACACTGACAAGGTTATGCAATCCACATTAAGGTTGCAGGGTGCGGTTTGTGTTTTGATTTACACATTATTCTTAAAAGGCATATGTATTTAATGAGATTTTATCCAGTGCTGCTGCTTCCTTTCATCAAGCAAAAGAAGTCTACCATGACCACGAGTAAACTTATCTGTACAAAACGTTTAAGCAAGTCAAGCTTAACTGCTTTGTTGTTCAAATAAAACCCTTCAAACAAACCAATTCACTAGGGTAAATAGCAAAAGTAATATTTCTTCTACAGCAAACAAATATATAATTAAGAAGGACATTTGGACCATACAACAAACTAAAGGTGCCTAAAGTGTGTGCAACAGCAGCTCAACACGAATTATCCACAGCCTAAGGCAGCTATTGCTCATGTGAATATCCACGTGCTGCTAGCTCGACAGCCAGGCATCTTTACGTCAATCCCTGTGATGTCATCCCAGGCGAAAGACTCCTCTTCAGCTTCTCTGGGATAGGATTACAGCTGCTCTAGATCAAGACTGATGTTCAGGGCATGAGGAATGAGCCATGTGATCAACACACTTTCACACCAGACACTGGGCCCAGTGACAGTGAACTGACAGTAAACTGACGGTTACATTGTTTATTTGACTCTCTGGCCACTGTTTGGACTAGCGGTTCTGCTTTTGTTTCACAGTATAATCTGTGGTGATCTGAAGAATTGTGGTTTCTTAAAGAATGCTGTGAAGTTGACACATAGGTCTGGGGCAGCGAGGTATGCTGCTAGCGGGACTCTCCAGAGTAATGAATCAAACCGTGGGCACTGGCTGTTGTCAGAAGGCCCTTTGGAGAAACCAAGAGAACAGCTAGTTCCTAGAAGCTCCGTGCTGTAGAAAAAAGGACCTGCATTTTAAAGCTACAGCTTAACATAGGGCTGGACGATATGACCTAAAATCAAAATCTCAATTAATTTAACATTTTACCTCGATTACAATTAATGAACGATTATTTTGTTTGTTTTTTTGCCCTCATAGTTCACTGACAAGGTTTGTACTGTAAATATGCTTGACTATTAAAGGTGGGATTTTTTTTCCTTATGAAAGAGTGATCTGACATAACAGCTCACTTTCAGCAGTTATTTTATCTTTGGTTTGTAACTTTTCTTACAGATTTCTGCTCGTTGTAAATCAGATACAGATAAATTAGTACAGTACCAGTACATTTACTTGAATGCATTAATGAGAGAGCAATTGCGTGTGAATTAGTCATACCGTCTTTCTATTAATTGTGAAGCTGTGGGTTGTAAGTAGTTACTTCAAAAGCAGAAAAATATATGCTATAACTTTTGTGTTTCTAAGCTACTTTAGTGATAAATCACAGGACAGTGTTGACAACGAGATTCTGCGCTCCTCTCGGTGCGCACGATCTTCACGAGATGTGCGAGCTACAGTCTGTAAGAGTGTTCGTTTGCCACAATGCATCAGCGCAGTAGCTCAATATAATGATACACATCCGATGGTCTAAAATCACTTGAATGTCCAAACTGGCAATCCTTAAAACACATACAATTGACAAAGTTTAGTGAAGGCGAAATTGAAAGTGATCTGGCTTCAGGGCTCGTGCGTTATCAAAGATACAACACAGATCGGCTCGGCTCTGTGTGTCACAGAAAACAGTTCGCGAGCACTGAAGTGTTTTCCATACTGTTGTTCTTCAAATGATGTAAAATCACTTGAATGTTCAAACTGGCAAGCTTTTAAACTCATACAACTGACATTTTTTTGTGAGGACGCAAGCAAAAGTGATCTCACGTCGGTGCTCGTGCGTTGTGTGTGTGTTAACTCGGCGTTTGAGTTCGCCTCCGTATTGCTTTCATGCCGCTGCCTGCACGGGGCGGAGTCACATGACTACACACATGGTAGTATGTTTTTAAGGGGAAAGTATTAACAGGATTAAAAAAACGAAATAACCGGCATGGGAAAATTATGTATTCTGAATTTTGTTTACTTTTCGATTAATCATTCAGCCCTAGCTTAACATCAAGAAACACAAGTCAGAGACAAGGCTCTCTGACTAGACATATTGTGAGCAGTCAGTCACTCAACAAACACTTTCAATACCTCCGGATCAACCTGCTAGACCCAAGTGCTTTGCTCAAGGGCACATTGCTGATGGCTTCTGGCTCATGTTGGCTCAATATCAAGCAAAAACATTTCCTCTACATTTAAACAGTTAAACGTCTAATAGGGTCTCATATCAATTCAATATGATGTCTGTGCATGGAGCCTTTTGGCTCAGTGGATAACACTGTAAGTGATATGGAGTCTCTGCCCCACCTGCCCTCATTCACCTGCTGTTCTCGAACCCACTGGTGAGGGGACACCACTTGAATTTTCATAATTAACAAGTAGTACCTGCAGGTTCTTACCTGACACCCAGCTCACAATTAGCTCTGAAAAATAAATAAATGAAATAAGGAATTACACAAATACAGAGTGATGTGAAACACAGAATATAAGCATCGGTTATCAGGTGTCTGAAGTAGCATACGTCAATAATCATGGGCAGGTACCACTATCACTTTTAAACAGTAAAACATTCTTATAACAAACATGCACACTGCCGCAAACTGGCCCAACCCAAATAATGATTATTGAACAATTCCTGACTCTACTGATGAACTATGCTGACCACTTAATGAAAACATGCTGTTAATCATGTTTATTAACACACTCTCTAAACTGTTAAAACAATTAAAAGTTCCCAAAAACCAATAATAACGTCACACAGACACAACCATGTAGCAGACTAACAAATAATGGAGAACAGAACTCCAAAGCACAGTCCACTCTTGTTCTTCAGTTTCAGGTGTGCTGTAAATAGAGTATGACTCAGAGAAAAAAGCACTAAGATCATGTAGCTAACTTTCAACCTGTTTACTGCAAACCATACATAAAACAACACACTTTTCCTAGTATTAAAGGAGGCCTTTTGAGGTACTGTGTAAACTGTAAGCCTGGTAAAACAATGATAGAACAGTGGATGTAAACCTAAGAGCAAAACACAATCATGATATTAGTCTGAACATTCTGAATTAAAATAAGAGCCTATAATCAAACAGACAACTATGGGTTAACAGGACAGCACAGTTCAAATGTTAAGACATCTTGCTTTAGACATGAACCAAAAATATTCACTTAGTCAGTTCAACCTGTCTTGGGGTGTGACATGCTAAACTCAATCTAAAATTACGCCAAACAACATTTTTTTAAATTGTATTGCAATTATTGTGCATGCCGCTTTCATGACTTCATATTAGTCTAACCACTGCATGAAATATTTCTACTTTTAAAGGGGTCCTTGATTATGATTTCACTTTTTTAACTTTAGTTAGCATGTAATGTTGCTGTTAGAGCATAAACAACATCTGCAAAGTTATAATGCTCAAAGTTCAATGCAAAGGGAGTTATTTTCTTTTACAGAAATTGCTTTTTAAGGACCACAACAACTGGCTGTTAGGGACTACAATGAGCTTCTTCCCGGGTTAGTGACATCACAAACCCCAAAATTTGCATAAACCCTGCCCCCCAGAACACGCAACAAAGTGGGTGAGGCCATGTTGGGCTGCTTTAGAGAAGAGGAAGAGTTGTTGTAGTAGAGGTTTGTTGCCATGCTGTCATTTTACGCCGGACTGCTTCGCAAACAAGGGTCAATTCTATGCTGGATTTCCACAAAAGATTAACATGACGGCACATGCTAGTCGATGAGCAACTACATAAATTTATCCAATAACCGTTCATTCTAAAAGTTGTAACTTCTTCCTGAGTCTCTCCATCAGTGTCCAACTTCGGTTTGAACAATGTAAGACTGAACACCGTTACTGACAATCGTCATTTTGGCTGTGTGAGATTCTCCAGCTTTGTCGTTGTTGAGCAACTGAAGTTAAAGCTCCGGCCTCTTTTGGAAAGTCAGCTCATTTACTTTTAAAGGGACACACACAAAAACAGCGTGTTTTTGCTCACATCCAAATAGGGGCAAATTTGACAAGCTATAATAAATGATCTGTGGGGTATTTTGAGCTGAAACTTCACAGACACATTCTGGGGACACCAGAGACTTATATTACATCTTGTGAAAGAGGCATTATAGGTTCCCTTTAAAACTTAATTTGTAACAGCTCATGAACTACTGAAATGTACTAGTGAAAAGAAAAAGTTGGTGGAAAAACTACATCTACAACATACTCTCCCGTACACAAATAAATGCTTTAAAATCATGTTGAAAAGAAAGTTAACGTCAATGTTCGTGTCAACTGTGCAAGTACAAAAAGTCATAATGAGGCTGAAGAGTGGGTCTGTTTAAACTATGAAGGCTTAGCTATGATTATTTTCAAGGTCCACACAAGAGAAAAACAAGCTCCAAACTGTCTAAAAACCCAAGACTTTGTTTGCATGTCCTACTTTCATGTTTAGGGGTGGCTGCCTTCACTAAACAACAAGCTGACAAAAGAGCTTGTAAATACAGAGCTGAATAATTCAGAGCTGAATGTAACCGTACCCACACATTGTAGGGAATCAAACCATGGCAGCAAGTGCCCACAGCTTTCATTTTAAGCGGGGTTCGGTAATGACTGCGTCGCACTCTGATGTCTGTCAAATTCCACCAGAAGAAGAAAAGACTAAATAAGAAGGACAGTTGTGGAAAAAGTAGATTATTAATTAAATTCCTTACAATTTCACATACACATTTGAGTCACTGAAAAACATTGCACCCATCTTAGTGAAACTGCAATCACACAACAAAACAGTTCAGTTGCTGTATTATACCGTTAAAGATGCTGAAATTTTGTTTGCATTTAGCGAACTCTTCTTTCTCAAAAGGTTTTTGTACTTTTCATTAGTTATGTCTCTATTACCCTTTAAATTGCACAAATCTGTAATGGAAACTTGGCTACTGATATCTATCGGCCTGGATGTATGAAGTTTTTGATGTCATTTGATTGTGATTGCGGCAACTGATGTGCTGCCATGTCTAGGATCAACATCACTGTTGGTTTAAGCACTCCAGCAAAGACTGCTTATAATTTTGAATATTTTATCAGTCAACTGCATGACGTAAAGTCAACATGGCAGTGCACATGTGCGTCCATCTCGAATAAACATGACTGGAGTTAGATATTTCTCACAAGTGTTGTTCAGTTCTATAGCAGTTAAACTCATATTCATAAAGCAATATATTAATGCAGCTAAAATTGCACTTTTTTTGGACAAATTATTAAATAAAATTATACACACACACACCATAGTCTTCTGTTTAAATATAAATATTTGCAATTTTATGATCTTCAGCTAAATATAATCTTATGAAGATAACAAGTAAGGATGCAGATCAGGTCAGCATATAACACTCTGTATATAATATACACTATGAACCAGAACGTGACACACATTGCACACAATATAGTAAGCTACAGTCTATAAAACAAATGCCAATCAAATGTGACACACAGGTCAGAAGATGCAGCACACATACATGACAAGCATGAAGGGTCACTGGGCTGAAAGTAGTGGCCACAGCCATAGGCTGCCAGATATAATAGTTTCTTAAACAATCTATAACACATTGTCAGTTCTTACTAATATATAAACCTTTAAAACTACACAATTTGCCCTTCTTTCAGACTGTCATTGCTTGACCAGTTAAGTTAGCTGCTCAGCTAGCGGACAGTGAGTGTCTCTCAAAGTTGCTGAGGCACAAATATTGCCTTAGCCTAGAAGATGAGGATCAAGTCTTGTTATACACAATTAAAAGCGATTAGCAAGACTTGTAATTAACTTTTATAGTTTGTGGCTGTTAGTTAATCTAGTTTCAGCAGTTAAATAAGGGTCATCCATTCGCTCACCGTTCCCTCAGAGTGTCCAGCCTAAAACAAGACCTAACGGCCAACTTTCCCTTATAAACTCTACTTTCACACAGTTTTTCCAAAAGAAAACATCTATTTTGATGTCAAACTATGGATATGGCTGAAATAACGGACAGTTTACTTTCATCAACAACACTCAGCCGCTAAGGAAAATCGACCCGGTTCCGTTACAAAACGCTCGTGAGGGTTTTTAGGGCTCGCGGAGCTAAAGCTAATGCAGTTGCGCGCTTACCTCGAGCGGCCTCGCGGAATTTCTCTCTCATTTCCTCCCACTCTGGACTTTTCTCTCGCAGAAAATCAGTTCCTCCGGAGGTAATGTTATTCAGCTTTGTGTAAATGTCAAAAATACGTCTTGCTTGTTGTCTTAAAAAGACTTGACGACTAAGTACATTCTTACTCCCACAACAACAACAATGTCAACCAAGGCGCTACAAATCCGCCCATCTAAGGAAAGTCAACTGACCGTTTGGGCCAGTCAGAGAGAGAGTTGAGTTTGACGGGCACAGACGTGAGCCAATAGCGGTAGGAGTTCCCTATTAAGCCCCGCCTCTGGGCAGAAAAGGGCAAATGTGAAAAGAGAGTGGGAGCTCAGTATTCCACGCTGGTTGGTTAACCACATAGTACATGATGGGCATCGGTTCGAGGAGCCTATGAAAGTAAATCGGATCTGTGACAAAGCAATAAGCAACTATTTTCTTTAAGGGGGACCGGCTGTGTCATATTGTAACTTGCTGATGCTGGAAAAATGTCATCAGCATGTTGTCTGGTCTTGTCCCACGTTCATGCAGCATGAGAGGTCACAAGTTATCTTTTCTGTGGAAAACTGCAAGTGGTTTAAAACTTTTCCTAATAAGAGATATGACATTGCTCTGCTGGGTAAATTCAAGTTCCGATGACATAAGTATCAATCATTTTGCCTTTATTAATAAATATATATGGTTATTTAAAACTAGGTAAAAGTATCAAATATTTGTAGAATTAATATAACTAACAATGTACATAATCATATTATTGCCTATTTAATTTTTAAAAAATTGTCAAAGTACACAGAGGAAACGGTAAATAAACATTTTTAATAAATTTTAATTTTAAATTTCACATTAAAGTCATTGCAGAAATTTGAACATAACAGTAGGGTTAAAAAAAAAAAAAAATTCTCAAATGCAACTCAATGATAAATTTACACAAAATTTGGCATATCAGTGTAATTCCGGTTAGTTTTTTTATATTTATACCATTTTAGTACTGCATTTATTTGGGTAAACTTGTAAATTCTTAGTAAAAACCGTAACTGTAAAAACACAAACTGGCTCAAATGCAAAGCAGGAAACAAAGATTTTAATCCAAATTAATTTATTGGAAATATACAAATCACTACTCATTACAGGTTTCAATGAGAGAATGACATGACAATCTACATAAATTTTAAAGTGTACAGTCACTTTTTACAAAAAAAAAAAACCCAACAGCTTCAACATGTATTCTTCAGCAACATCGGTCCTCTAATAAGACTTACAGACAGTTGCTGAACTACTAACAATTAAGACCAAAAAAAACAAAAAAAAACACTAAAATCCTTATTTAAAGAAATACACGCACTTCAATCTGACTCCAAACTATCTTAAAAAGTATAATGCCAAACTGGCTGGGAAACAGACACTGGAGGCAAACAAGGGGAAAATCAGCGTCTCCGTCTGTCAGGGCTCCTGCTGCGCCTCCTTCCACCCCTAGAGGAAAGCACATTGGTCCATTAGTCATGTGGTATTACCTTTAACAAATGCAATAGAAGACAAATCTCCACTACAAATGAAGTTTGTGTGAGTGAGTGAAACAGTCAGAGTATTTAAATTCAGTCTAACAGCATGAGAAACTGACTCACCTCCTCTTGCTCTTCGGCGGTCCCCTTACAAAGCACCAGTCAACGCTGATTGGTTGCCCCATAAGATCTTGTCCATTCAGCCCTTCCATCGCAGCCTGGGCTTCTTTGTAAGTCTCGTACTCCACCAGTGCATAGCCCTATAAAAAAACGAGTCTCATTATTTGCCAGATAATGTTTCAAACAACACACGAAGCCCTCAAAAGGATGTTTCTCCATCGGGTTGCCTGGTTCCACAACTGTCTTTCACATTCTTTGGCCAAACTAAACATTTTGTGCATTAACATGTGTCAGCTTGACCTGAGAAAACAAATCTTCTAGATAAAAAAAGGCCCAAATGTGAGGATCCACCAATGTGTGTTTCTCAATGGCTGATAGACATGCATAAAATAAAAATCAATGAAAACAAATAAAATGCAATAGGGCCAAAATGTTCATTTGAAATGATGCATTGACCAAAGAACTCCATGTCACATGTGCACATTAAAGTTAAAACTATGCTAATGGAATTCACTTTTGTTTATCAGAAGTCCTTGAGCAGACAAACAACTGAGGATGCATATCACTAGTCACATGAAAAGTAGTCTCGTGTAGCCAGAGCTTCAGACTGATGGCAGAATATCTGGACTCCGTCGCAGCTTTCATTGACCAAGGAACACCAAAGAGGATGTCTGAACGACATGTAAGGCAACCAATCACAGTTCGTTTTGTTCCACATCATGTTTAGAAAAGTGGAAATGTAAAAATCAATGTCCCTACAATAACACACACGTCTCCTGGAAATCAGATGACGACGTCGAAACTTCTGTGGGCGTTACATCTGAGACTACATGTAAAGCTGCTGCAACCTTACTATACACTAACTAACCTAAAAGAAATCTCCCTTATCATGGAAAATAATGTTCTGAACATTGTCCACAACATCTATTGGAATGCTTAAGCACAAGAAAGCAGCAAGAGGATCACATTAAACACTGTCAAAATATGGTCAAGTTGAGAAAAAGAATCTGATTGTGTTCCGTTTAAAACACTGCCATCTGGTGGACGAAATCAAAAACAATCCCTGATGTATTCCCCTAATTGGGGGGAAACTAGCTAACCACTTCAGAGCAAATCCACAGGAAAAAAAACCTTCCTGAGCCAATAAAACCAATCAAAAAATGAAAACAAGTCACCACAAAAGCCTGTACCTGTCATTTATATGAAAAAATAAAAATATACATTTTGTATATATCCATTTAGATGTATTATC
>RJVU01051648.1:3110223-3132469 GCA_003731715.1 Anabarilius grahami | reverse complement strand
TTTTTTTACAAATAAATAGTGCAAAACAAAAAAGGCACAGTAGATTTTTGCATTTATTTTTTCCTGAACCAGTAAAAAAAAAACTAACCTTAAGGTAACCAGTTCTTCTGTCCAAATTTAAATGCAAGTTCTTGATTTCTCCAAACTCTGCAAACTTGTCGTGGACATCCTCTTCCGTCGCCTCCTCATGTACACCAGTCACAAACAGAATCCATCCTTCAACAGCTGAAATGACACCAAAACACACATCAAAAGCGGTTCAAAATCTACAAGCCATAAAAGTTCTCTCTTCCAGCTGCAACCATGATAAGTGACCAAACATAGTCAGCCGTGGTTAAACCAGCTACCATCCATGCCTATAAATTCTTCTCTTTTAACATATTGGACTCTATAATTTCTATCATGAGGTCACAAAAGTCAAGGAAGAGATGTCAGATGCTGATATGCCACATTACCATCAAATATATTCTGATATTGTGATTTGCATAATCCACTTGCATGCGATTTATAGTTCTGCGAGTTACACTTACATCTCTGAGGGCCAGGCTCATCTCCATCCTGTTCTACTGTGTCATAGTCCTCTCTGACTCTGGATCTCGCTCCTTCCTCTGTGAAATAAAGCAGCAAACATCATTAGCACGATTCATTAAAATGCAAAACACACAAGATTATAGATGAGGTGACTTACCTGATCCAAACCCACGACCCTTCCTCTTCTTGGCTTTCTCTTTTAACTTGTGAATGCTCTCTGTAAGGTGAACAAAAGAAACAATCACTCTTACGATGTTTTCAAAAGTATTAGCAACATCGGCGTGAACCTTTTTTGAAGATAACTATATAAACAATATGAACGAAATAATATAAACTAATAGAAGATTCCCACGAATACTAATGAATGATGAATGAATACAAACGCTGATGTTGAACTTGTACATCTGAGCCTGTATCATTAATGACCAAACAATGCTGTTTTTTTTGGCCATGATAAACATGAAGACAACAAGGCAACAAAATTAAGCGGAATCACTACAGCGCGCGATTCGTTTGAATAAGCTAACTATTAGCACGCGTGCTAACATGACTAGGCCCGCCGGACATAAACACGAGTATTACACACATTCAACACGAATAAACAGGTGGTTTTAGATCACTATAAAAAAATAATACTGTGTGTGGTCTGTTTGAATACAAATAACCACTATACCATCGCCATCCTCGTCCATAGGAAAGTCTTCACCCCCCGCTTCATGAAGATCCAGTACGTCCGCCATGATTCCTGCTTGTGAGTGAACGAGAGTGCGTCGCGAGCATGCGCAGAACACTCAATGCGACATGCGTCTAGTAAGTCTTCTTTGCGTCACATGCTGTTTGAGTACTTCGCCATCTATTGTTTCGGAGAAGGTCGTAGCGTATTGGAGGACACACTGTCTCTGAATTTTATATAATAACCCAATATGAAAAACAAACAAGAAAAAAGTAGGTCAGGAATTAAACATTTTATTTAAAAAAAAACAAACAGTAAAATAAAGTACATAAATAATATACATATTTTGTACAGCTCAAAAAACACAACGTCTTGGTGTCTCTATTAGGCTACTGTCACTTTTTATTTAGCCAAATTATAAAAAGATTAATTCAATGAAATCGTTTATGATCCTCATTAATACTTTAACACATTTTAAACAATCCTGATGAAAATGAACTGGTATTAAAGTCATGATATTATTCTATAAATCTACCTTAAACACGGCCCACTTCAAAACGATCTGTTCTTTGAGTGTAAAGATCAGCGCTCATTTCTAACATTGGACTCCAATAGTCGCATTATATGACAAAGGGGGACAAGATAACCAAGAATACCCGACCGTATATTTTCCCCACTCTACACACTTAGATAAACCCAATCAGTTTGTGATAGAATAACGGTTGAGCTGGTCTGTGTTGACGTGTAAGTCAAAGCATAAGGGGAGAATACCAGCTCAGAATGTTTTAGGATGAAACCTCAAGAAACTAGGTTTTGGGCATTGAACTGAAAAATAAAGACAATCCATACGGACAGTGAACAAAATAATTAAAAACAAATGATGGTGTCTGTTTATTGTTTGTCATGACATTTCTTCTTTCAAAGTAGGCCTATGTCAGACTGGGGTTTTCATCTTTTAGAAACCCACAAATATGATCATCCTTGTGCCAGGGACCCCCAATGTAAAATTTATAAGGCAGCTATATCTTTTCATGTATGAAGACACAATTTTTACTCTGAAAAATTAATATTATAAATATGTGTAAAATATATTCAAAACATTTATTTAGTTTTTAATTTTTATTATTATTTCATTTTTACATTGTTTCCTCAAACAGACTTTTTTCCATGGACCCGAGTTTATATGCATCATAGATTTATTAGGATTAACTCACCTTTTAAGCTGTTTCCTTATAATAAAACGTCTAGTAAAATAAAATCAATAAAGAAATATTGGTAACACTTTAGTGTGGGGAACACATATTCACTATTAACTATGACCTTTCCCTCAATAAACTGCTAATTACTGCTTATTAGTTAGTAAGGGGAGGTTGTTAAGTTCAGGTATTGGGTAGGATTAAGAATGTAGAATAAGGTCATGTAGAATAAGGCATTAATATGTGCTTTATAAGTACTAATAAACAGCCGATATATAGTAATATGCAAGATAATAAGCAACTAGTTAAAATACCCTAAAATAAAGTAACTGAAATATTTACTAAAACTGAGCTATACCCACTAAAACTATTAACTAATGTATATATATATATATATATATACACTCTCATGTAAAAGTAATAATGTGATTTGAAACACAAAATGCATCATTTGAGCACAAAGAGTAAAAGAGATTACTGTTGAACTTTGATTGAATCACTTCAGTGTCAGGTAAAGCCTAAAGGTTCAGTGTGTATGGATGATTTCATCAGCACAGATCACCCTTTGAACTTGTCCTGGGACTATAAAAACCCACGGCTCATTGGAGAACACACCATCAGGTCTAAGAACCCCTGGACGTAAGGTAAGATTACATCTACATTACACCTATGGTCATGTCGAGCTCTGCTGTTGATTCTTACTGGAAAATTAAGAGGAGAAATCTGACCAGAAACTGAAATGACTTATTGTCTCTGTCCAGGCAACTCTCGCCCAAACCGCAACCATGAAATTCTCCCTCATCGCCATCCTTGTTGTTGCTCTGGCCATTGGTGAGACTTTAAATCTTGTGATGCTCTCAATATGTTGTATTTTGTGTATGTAATATGGCAACTCAGTTAGTCTTGGGGTTAAAGAGACACAGTGTATGTTGGATATTTTATCTTTACTCTGTAAAGTACTTCAGATAACAAAGTGTCCTGTAGAAACGTACAGTAAAAGCCATAGAGTAGCTTGAGCAGCTGAGAGTAATGCCATTTAAGATGTAAGACTGTATTGATCAAACATCTCTGTTAATGTTCCAGGCTCTGAGTCAGTATCTCTGGTCAAGAGAGACGCTCCTGCTGAGCTGGAAAAGATCGCCAAGTACTTCCAGGACCTCGTGGACAGTCTGAAGAACGTTGAGGGCCCTGAGCTGGCCAACAAGGCCAGGTACGTCTATCATCTTAGCTGTGAACTTAAATGATCAACACAATTATGATCCAATTTAATTTATGTTATGAATGAATTCTCTTTGGTTTGTGTTGCAGCGCTTACCTCGAGCAGAGCAGAGCCCAGTTCCAGCCCATGGTTGAGAAGCTCCAGGAGCAGCTGAAGCCCCTCTCCAGCAACATTGAAGAGCACATCAAGCCTCTGGCCGCCTCCGTCCAGGCTCAGGTCGCCCCCCTGGCCAACATGGTCCAGACCCACGTCGAAGACGTCCTCAAGTTTGTGGCTGACAAGACCAAAGCCATCCTGCCGCCTCAGTAAACCCAAAGGAATCACCAACCGTTGCTCATTTTTCTTTCATTTTGGTCTCTTTATGTATATTTAAATTAATAAAAAGGATTTAAAGGTCACTGTACTATCTTCTCCTTCCATTTTCTCTCACATGTATTAAATGAAGTAGCCATTTTGTTTTTAGGGCTTCCCTAAAATACAGGGAATGCTCTCTTCATGTATGCTGGTATGTTTGAAATAATAAAAAGGATTAAAAAAAGTGATCACTCTGTGCTGGCTGGTTATGTGTCTGACATGAAATGTAACACTTTTTTTAAACTTATTTTTACACAACCACCTCATTAACTTTTATCTCAGAAATAAGATAATCGATCATAAAATTACAATACGTAGTGGTCACAGTTGATTTGACTAGGATCAACTGGCTTTAACATAGATAATTGTTTTATTAAGCCCAAAGTATACTTCACTTTTTACACGTACGCGAGGGTCAGCGCACTGTGCGTGTGACGCGAATTTCGTCATCAGAAGAGTACGCGCATACTCTACGCGCACCGCAGGATTTTTGTGACCATGCACACATGCGCATTTAATTTTTTTGCAGAAATTAGTTTATCCAAAAGGTAGCAACCGTGCCCTGGAGGCGTCGATTCACAAGGTAGTCAAAGAAAAACTCCTTAAACAGAACAGACCAGAACGCATACAGCAATGATTGAGGCATACAAAGACGAGAGATTGTGCGAAGAGGTTAGAAAGTACCCTCATTTGTAAAACTCTAGCATGAAAGAATACAAAGTTGTTTACATGGGTTGTGAGAGATTGTCGAAAACTGCGCATGCGTCGAACGCCTGTGTATACGTACGAGTCAAATGAAGTATACTTTGCACGGCTGTGCGTTCGACTGTGCGCCTACTAGCGTGTGCGTAAAAAAAAACGATACCCAGGAATTTAGTCGTATTAACCATGTATTGGACATTTTCTGCATTACATACGTTAGTAAAGAGGCAGTCAGTCTTACTTTTTGGTATCACATTAGACCAAGCTGTTTTTTTATGTAACCAACTCAAAAAACGTGTGAACTGTGTTAAAGAAAAAAATGTGATGACTTACTTGTAAGATTAGTCTTAGCAGTTTATGCAACTGTCCGCAGAACACCATAGCGACCTCATAGCAACACACTAAAACCCTCAGAACACCATTGCAACATTGGGTGTGTTCCTGACCCCTGCTCAAGAACAGTTTTTTGCCGTTCATATAGTCAAATAATTTTGTTAAAGGAAATTCCAGTTTAAAGTCATGTTAAAATGCATTTATTTATAAAAACAGAAAAGACAATTAAATTATCACTTTCCAATTCTAATACTAAGCCTAATACAATTATAATTTCATAGAAAACAAATACAATTTAGATTTTTGTCATTTTAAGTTAGAATTAACTTAGCTTTTTTGTTGTTGTTGTTGTATTCCAATGTCAAATGACAAAGAATAAAAGCAATGGAATGAAGTTATTAAAACAAAACAGCATTTCATGGAAACAAAGGTTTGCATTGTGTCACTCAGTCTGCTTTCATTCTAATTTGACTGCATTCAAATATTTTATACATGCAAGATCAGACTCAAAAACAGAAACGAGACAGTTTCATACAATAAAAGACATTAAAAACCCAGAGTTACAAATACGTTTAAGTAAAAGCTGATATATATGGACATAGTTCATCCATAAAAACTAAATGTAACACATGATGCACATCATCTCACAGTCAAAGAAATGACTCCACTAGCAAGTTGGGGTATACATTTATTTAAATCAAATTCTAGAACAGACAAAAACACATTCATTTCAGTCTACATACGGACTGTAAATAAGCCCTGCTTTATTTCTGTACTCACAAAAGCACTGCACTGATTACGTCATCATGTGACTGAAACTCCACAAAAATGCACTAATTAAGCACAAACACAGATTACCGTTGAACTTTGATTGAATCACTTCAGTGTCAGGTAAAGCCTAAAGGTTCAGTGTGTATGGATGATTTCGTCAGCACAGATCACCCTTTGTACGGGTGGAATCCCAGTGTCCTGGGACTATAAAAACCCACGGCTCATTGGAGAACACACCATCAGGTCTAAGAACCCCTGGACGTAAGGTAAGATTACATCTACATTACACCTATGGTCATGTCGAGCTCTGCTGTTGATTGTTACTGAAACTCTAAGAGGAGAAATCTGACCAGAAACTGAAATGAATTACTGTCTGTTTCAATTCAGGCAACTCTCGCCCAAACCGCAACCATGAAATTCTCCCTCATCGCCGTCCTTGTTGTTGCTCTGGCCATTGGTGAGACTTTAAATCTTGTTAACTTGTGATGCTCTCAAGATATGTTGTATTATGTAACATGGTAACTCATGGCAAATTTAGGTGCGCTTCTGAAGGGGCAATTAAGTGTCTTTTCACAGAGTGTTTTTGTAACCTTTATTTTTAAGAGTGTAGGGGTTAAAGAGACACAGTGTGTGTGTTGGATATTTTATCTTTGCTCTGTAAAGTACTTCACATAACAAAGTGTCCTGTAGAAACGTACAGTAAAAGCCATAGAGTCTTTCACCTGATTTAGCTTGAGCAGCTGAGAGTAATGCCATTTAAGATGCAAGACTGTATTGATCAAACATCTCTGTTAATGTTCCAGGCTCTGAGTCAGTATCTCTGGTCAAGAGAGACGCTCCTGCTGAGCTGGACAAGATCGCCAAGTACTTCCAGGACCTCGTGGACAGTCTGAAGAACGTTGAGGGCCCTGAGCTGGCCAACAAGGCCAGGTACGTCCATCATCTTAGCTGTGAACTTAAATGATCAACACAATTATGATCCAATTTAATTTATGTTATGAATGAATTCTTTGGTTTGTGTTGCAGCGCTTACCTCGAGCAGAGCAGAGCCCAGTTCCAGCCCATGGTTGAGAAGCTCCAGGAGCAGCTGAAGCCCCTCTCCAGCAACATTGAAGAGCACATCAAGCCTCTGGCCGCCTCCGTCCAGGCTCAGGTCGCCCCTCTGGCCGGCATGGTCCAGACCCACGTCGAAGACGTCCTCAAGTTTGTGGCTGACAAGACCAAAGCCATCCTGCCGCCTCAGTAAACCCAAAGGAATCACCAACCGTTGCTTTTTTTTCTTTCATTTTGGTCTCTTTATGTATATTTAAAATAATAAAAGAGATTCAAAGGCTACTGCTATCTCCTCCTTCCATTTTCTCAAAAAGTGTTTTTTCCATGCATATCTCACATGTAATAAATGAAGTTGCCATTTTGTTTTAGGGCTTCTCTGAAATGAGGAAAATCATGTAAAAATCCAAACATTTTCAAGTTGACAAATAATAGTTGTGAGAGAGAAAATATTTGAAATTATTTTAAATAATTACTTTTAAAAATGTGATGAAAGATAAAAACAATAAGGATGAAGATTGTGTTTAATTTACCTGATATTTTAAATGCGTTCTTAAAATGTAAGGACACAGACTCATATAATTAGGCATATTTACCCTTTCTTATAGTAGCAATTCTTTTTCATAATTTTATGTATTTACATCTATTTTTAATATTGATTTAATCATTGAGGACAGGTGGTTCTGAATGAGTGACCATGTCATACATTTTATTAAAAAAATAAATGAAACAGTGTTGTAACGATTAATTTTAAAGTAGAAATGTTGCTATTTTAGCCTAATAGCAAATAAGATTGTGAGACATTGTGCCACGTCTCAAGAATCAGTGATGCATCAATATGAACAGATGTTTTTTACACAAAAGAAAGAAATTCCTAAATTATATATTTTAATGGAGCAAAAGGCACTTAAATTTGCCATGTTGTGCCTGAAATATCTGAACTTATTTTTTTTTTATAAATAGAACATTGAAAAAAAAAAATCACAAAATATAAGAATTCTTACAGATTTCCCGACATTTTAATCTATCTGGTTCAATCTCACATTCACATTCAATTCGAAGACATGACCAAAAAATGAGAAAAATAAAATAATGTCATAAAAACATTTCAGAGAAGAGATCAGGTTTGACATTTTCTCTAACCAGCTCTTTTCTTGATTTTACCACAGAGCAATATTTGATGACAGGAAACAGTTAAAACAGACAGCTTAAATGACAGAAACACTGTTATAGTTCATCTACCCTGAATAAAACACAACGCACATTCACAGACATCTGAATAACCACACAATGAAATTTGTACACATTTATTTCCAAATGAATATTCTCAGTCCATGTCAGTCATTTGGTTTGGCAGCAGAGGGCAGTGTAAATAAATAAACTCGGGTTATTTTCTGTGTGCACTGAAGACATTCATCTCAGAGCCGTGAGGTAGACTATGACTTGTTGTCTTCTTAGATAATAAAAACAACAAAATCACTAGTCTTCCACACTGCAATAGACTTCATCAAAACATCTCAGACGACAAACCACAGAAGAAGCTGGTATTATCGCCAAAAATGGTCAAAAACGCATCAAACAATATCAACTAAAAGAGGCATGCATTAGAGATATCAGAGCTTACAAGACACGATTCTTGAGAAAAATTCATGTTCAAACTCTCCAGTCCAGTGATTTTATTTGCATCTTCTTTCTGTCAATGGCCTGTAGACTGCAGTCACTATCTCATCTGAGCACAAATGTTTTTTTATACATCTGTCAGGGTTTTAACTCATTATGAAGCAATAATTTGCCCGCCGTCACCTCACATCACCAGTACCATGTAATATTTCATCTGAAGGTCACACGGGCTTGAGGGACACGCTGTTAGTCCGCACTGACCTTCTCCTTGTACAGCGAGATAAATAAACTACAGCGAGCTTTTCATATCAGCCTTCATAAAGCACATTTTTGTATCAGCATCTCTCTTTGAAATTCAATGCCAAATGCCAATTACCAGAGCCATTTGACAATGCTGAATAAAGCAAATGACTTTTATATATATATATATATATATATATAAAAGTCATTTGTTTTANTACCAGTAACGTTCAGCATCTCAAAAAGTAGTTCCACTCTTAGAAAAAAAGGTTCAGTGGGTTCTACACAGAACCCTAAGGTTCTTGACTCATTTTTAAAGAACACTTTATGCCAAATTATTTCATTTTTTATAGTGATAAAGTATGTTTACGAGGTGCTTAATTCATAAAATGTATTTAAAATTTAAAATGAATTGAAACAAAATGAATTAAAACGTAATTCATAAAATGATCCAATGATGGGAACCCAAAAAAAGGTTCTATATGTATGAAACGCCTGACAGAAGTCCTTTTCTTCTAAGAGTCTAGTACAAAAATTGTATTCTTCTACCTCCAAATTGATAAAAACTTACCAGAATGATGTATAGGGACATTCATGTCAATTCCTGACACAGGATATTAGCTTGATATTACAATAAGTGAGAGATTGTAGAAAACTCCTTTTCTGTCTCTACCTTAACTTGGTCCATATGTTCTGAAATACACATTTAAAGTCCTTAAGAGCTGGGTACCTAAAAGAGTGGATCAAAAACAGATGAATTCAAATTAAAAATTGATCTCAAACAAAGCGTATATCCAGGTATGTTCGTGCACATCACCGTTCTCACATCACAACAACATGAAATAACATAAAACACTTGGTACTCACCACGAACAGCCATTGTGTGTCTCTCAAAGGAATCAGTTTATAGTCAAAAGGGCTTGCCTTTGACGAAAAAGAAAGAAAAATAGGAAAAGAAAAAAAAGAAGAGGAAAAATAAGCCTCCCGCTGATAATTGGAGACTCGGCGGCACTTGAAAATAAAACGGAGGCCAGATGAATGGAGTACTGATACAAACTCCAAGGTGCTTTAGATGAAAATTTGGGGAACAAAACTACAGGTTTGATTTGGAAAGAGTAGGACCAATGGTCCAGAGTCTGAGGTTCCTGAGGAGTCTTGTCTCTTCAAAAGCGGCCGGTCCTGAAGGGCCCCGGGCACAAGGAAAGCTCTGCATCTCTGGTCAGCAGTGGATATACTAATCGGTAGGTTTTGCAGACATGGGTTATGTTTTTTACTCAAAGCTGACAGACAGACAACCCCCCCTTTCACACAGGTGCTATTCAAGGATATTGTGTAAAAATGACGTCAGCGAAATTTTACTTGAAAATCTTTTCAGCGTAAAAGTCCCGCCCTCTGTTACCAGTGTATGTAAGTTCATCTGTTCTATAGGCTAGAGTGTTCTTTAAAGAGCTTTCCTCAATGCACATCCATGCATTTGATCATTCACATATGTGAGCTGAACTATTGGATTTTTTTAAATCATTATTTATCCCCATGTTTTTAACATGCCTGAACATTAAGTGCATTATAGTGAAATATAGAGTAATGTGAGCGTACAGATGAATCTGTATACAGACAATGCAGTGCATGCAGCGCTTTGCCTCAGCAACAATGAGGCACTGGCCTTGGTGATAGTTGCTAGGCGATGGAGGAGATACAATGGCCTCCTTCGAAACCAAAGGCCGTTTTTTTGGGCTAAAAGGAGCAGTGCCACACAAATTAAACTTGATTTACTAAACTGAACTAAATAGTGGTGTAGATCATCTTCAGTGTGTTTTAGGAAAACTCTTTGGTGGTTTTAGTGACATTTTAGGTGATCTTGCAATTATATAATAATAATAAAGCTGCAATTGTTTTTTTTGTTTTTTTTCATAGTCATGTAAATAAATGTAACTTTCACCTATTGCATATATATAATCCAGGTTTTATTTACACTGCAGTGAGATTTCTAATGTTTATTTTTCCTGATCAATGAGATTATGATTATGGGGTATCATTTTGGTGTCACCGACAATATATTGTTATTATACCAATGGACTGCAGCTACTTAAATCTGCTTTATACCTTAAAATATACTGATATCCATCATAACAATACAAGGGGTAAACATGTAAACGCAATGGCCAATAAACATATTAGTGCACAATGTTACCCACACAAATGACACAAACAGTATAAACTAGTGCTGTCAAATCGATTAATCACGATTAATCGCATCTAACATAAAAGTTTATATATAATATATATATATATTATATTTATGCAACAGTTCTTTCTGGTTCTCGAATCTTATTGGCTGAGTGTCGTGCAATATTCTAGTGATAACTGCACTCCTACCTTTTCACCGTTTGTATCACTCTCACAATCATTTTCATGGCGGCCGAGCAAATCCACATAATCTTTTAATACTAGGTGAGAATGTAGTTGTTTAGACCTGAAATATGTGACTCATATTTAATCATAGCACCTATTTTACAATTTATTTCAAAGTTTTTGGAGATGCGAGCTCCAGGCCGTCAGCGGCCTTTTAGGGCTCGTGTACCCGCTGAGAACAGCTTCATCTCGGCCAGTGCTTCGGGGATTTGCCGCTGGCTCTTATAGTGGTTAAACATGAGATATAATTCATTTTGGTTACATAAAATGGGCAATCTTTGGTTTTATTAATCTATTACTCCTGAGCAAAACGAATTTGGCAAGGTTAAATTTAATAATTTAATATTAAGGCTATATTTAACTTACATCCTGGAGACCGCTGCAATTGTGTTTGTTTCCTATTTTTATTTATAATAGCTATTGTTGTTAATTTAAAGATTGCTGTTCAATAAATATTATTTTATATAAATAAAATGTTGTATTTGGTACTGAGAAAGGGTTCATTAGTGCGTAATATGGATTAAGTGAAAGTTACATTAATACGCCATTAGATGGTGGCAAACTTTATGAGTGAATGAGCCAGTCACAAGAGAATTGAAAGGGACTTTGTTGGACGTTGTTTTAGCGATGTTATGGAAAATTCCCTTAACTGGAAATGGGCAAATACAAAAGATCTCTTTCCTCAGTAGATATTCAAACGGATTTTTAAAATGGATATAATATTATGGACATCAACCATAAGAATGAATGTTATATCAGACACAGGTAATGCTTGTTCAGGCGATCTCTCTCTCTCTCTCCCAGTAATACTGTACAAAATACAATAAGTTTCAATGGAGGGACTCAATATTCCTTTGAATTAGTTTTATAATTATCAACGGAGATGCACAAAAGAGGGTTTTAAAGACACTCCGTAGTTATTTCTTATTTATTTACACACTCGTGCCATCGAACTGTTGTATAAACGTAATATCACACTCGTAGCCATGCAATATGGCTGTATATCAGCACGCAGTGATAGCTACGGCTGAATCACAGCCGTGCTGATATACAGCCTGATATATGCAAATATTTTATATATATATATATATACACACACACACATTATATATTTACAAAATTTTGTAAGATGCAATTAATCATGATTAATTGCGATTAATCGATTTGACAGCACTAGTATATACAGTACATTAACTAAAGAACATAATGTGTACACTAAAACACTATAATGCACATAAAAACCTGCAAAAAATTTAACTATTAAAATGAAATATAAATCAAATGTGAACTCATGCAGTGAGTTTCTCTGTATATTACAGTGTGACTCATAAATACTCATAAATCATAAAATTGATTATTTTTATATTGAAAAAAATATGGTAGTTTAACTTACAGTTTAACATGATTTTATATCATTTCTAAAATATTTTATAGTCTACAGTGCTTTCGAATGCATGTAGAGAAAAATCGTATATAAATCAGATCACCGAGGCCATTTCCTATTGATTTTTTTTTTTTTTTTTTGAACCAAAGTTATTCAACTTAACTTAAGCTATAAAGACATGCAATTTTCTAAGGCAAATGCTTAGCAATTAGACGACCATTCTTTCATTAAGTTGAGGTCAGCCCATTAACGACGGCAAAAAAAGGAAAGCATAACGCAAGTTTGACGCACCCCAGTGAGTTTTAGACAGGTCTTCACAATGGGACCTGCAGCAAAATGTAAATTACAGTAAATTGCTCTAATACACATCCAGTGGTCCTGAGAAGCACAGTGGGTCTTTTATGCCCATGACTGATGGGTTCAGCTACAAAGTGGAGGAGAATTAGAGAACAGACTTGAAAACAGTAGAGAGTCAGCGGCTGCGCAAGAGGCAGGGCAGTGAAGGATTGTTCTTTTGTACTGACAGAGGCGGCAGGTGCACTTTGCGAGACGCCGAGAAAGACAACGGCTGGCTTGCTAGGACGTGGTATTTCCAAGATTAAAAAAGACAATTTAATTAATTGTATTTTTCTGGAGGGGCTCCTCTCCCCCATGCACATTTCCTTCTTATTTAGGAAATTAAAATTAGACTGAATTATTAAAGCTGACCGCACCTTTTCATTAAAATGCTTCTTTCACATACAGCTTTCTAAAATTAACCATCATGTAGAAAAGAGCAGCATGGGATTGTAATCATAGATATATGTATGTATTCATTAGCGGCTGTTTCTATGGGCTAATATACGTAAGCCGTCCGCCATATTGGAACAGTCAAAGTTGGTCAGTGAACACTAGAGAGCAAGTAGACTGTGCGTCTGAAACTGTAGTTAGACACATGTATGAATATCTATATCTACAATAGACTTCTTCCCGAAGATTTGACTAAACTAACACAAAACTAAATGAAGGCATTCGCTAACACGACATTGCCAAGTTCAGAGTATATATTTACACTAAGTGCAAATAGTCCACCTTATTGGCAGAGGCTATTTACACTAACTCCGCCCACTGACGTCTGGTTGGGCCAGACAAAAGGCAGCTGACTCGTTAACAGTAGCAATTAGTGTAGGGGCAGAAAGTTTTGACGCAAATCGACCAGAGTTCGAATCCTTTCCCATCACAAATCAGATTTATTTTCAATAAAAATGAAGAAGATATTCGAAAAGTGGAAATAAAGTGTCTAACGTGTGTTTAATAATAAAGTGCTTATCGGTTAGGGGTAGTTGTAGGGAAGGCTTTATAGTCCCAATAAGGCAGTATCCATTTAATTACCTTTTACATTTTACATTTATGCATTTGGCAGACGCTTTTATCCAAAGCGACTTACATTGCATTACACTATACATTTGTATTCGAGTATGTGCAATCCCTGGGATCGAACCCATGACCTTGGCATTGCTAGTGCCATGCTCTAACCACTGAGCTACAGGAAAGCAAAATTTAATAATTTTAATAAATAATTTACACTCTATGTTATTGCATGCCTTTTAATGTACATTAACACTGAGGTGCAAATAGTTGTACTTTAGCGTCAATAGCATCTTTTGCTAAGAAAATATGCGTTTTTCACTTAGTGCAATACCACAGTTTAAAAACCTGTAATAATGATTTAATACATAAAAAAATACAAACCAACACATTTTCACCTATAAAAGGTTATCCAATGTCTTCGAGGACTTAAATCTCGTAAGTTTTTATAACCAGAGGCTGTGCAATGTTGTGGCATCTTGGAAAACGTATTTTTTTTTTTTTTTTTTTAAGAAATTTAAACAAATATCATTTTGTGGCTCTTTAATGTGTCTGGACAGATCGCTGTAGCTCGTGAACCGATCATCTCTTCTTACTAGTTTATTTATAGCATAAAATAAACATGAATGAACATAAGAAGGAATGTTGTTTTAACCGCGGAAAGATGTCAGTACACACCTTTTTTCCAAGTTCAAGTCCACCGACGATTATCTACTAACTCCCGACTGCTATGTTGGACAAAATGGCAGATCCGGCGTTATGATTGGTTAGACCGCCTGTCAATCAAACTCACAGCGAAGGGTCAATTGCAATTTAAAAGGCCTTCTCAATTCAAATCTGAATTCTGCACAACCCTAGTTCTAAGACTGTTTTTTATTTTTTAGATAACAAAAACAGTCTTTAATAGAGACTGTCCTCCAAAAAAAACGACCCTATAGGTAGTTTTTTAAGCACCATATTACGACCTATATTTACGTTTTGAAGTCATGCGCCCTCTAGTGGTCATAAAAATAATGACAGTGTCGCGTTACGTCTGTCGTCATGAAATGACGTATGACTGTCGTTACCAATCAAAATGCGTGTTTATTTAAATGCAATGTGTGGATGTTTTACACCATTTCTCCTTTTTCATTTACCAAAATTAAATTTTATTAATGACTACACCCACCCCACCCCTAAACCTAACCTTGGTGATTTATAGTGCATTTACACTTTATGAGCACATGTGTTCCCTGGGATCGAACCCACGATCGCATGATCACATGATTGCATATTGTTATTGCAATGCTCTACCAGTTGAGCTACGCGAAACCCGAAAAATGACGCAGATAAAAGGGAACAATGCATTAAAATGAAAGCAAATGCTCGTATGGGTCGTATTTGATGAATTCAAATGAAAGTGTCCTGTTGTCGATAGGGGCGCCACTTTAGTAAACGCTCCTATGAGTCGTATTTCAGGGAAGTGACAAACGACCTATATTGTCGTATTGGTTGGAGAACATGTTGCTTTAATAAATCCACACAAGAAAACTCAGGAGATTGCAGGAGAAAACAAACACAACCACGTTTAACACTGATGGTACCGGACACGGGAACTGAGAGAACTGAGGGCTTAAATACTGACAGGAGCAATCAAAGTGGAACTAATTAATAACCATGGAAACTAACTAGGGAACATGGGCAAACCAGAAGAGGGAAAACAAAACCAAAATACAATGAAATTAAACCAAAACAGGACATACTTTTTTCATAAGGCATGTTTTAGTACAGGAAAAACACTTTAAGGCCTAGGCTATATGCAATGATATTACATGCATAATTCAATAACAGACAAGAAAATATTGAAAGCTTATGTGGAGATTTCACTGTGGGTGGAGCTACACAACGCGACAGAAATCAAGTGACCAACAAAATGTCTTGTTGTTTGACAAACCGATGTTTTATCATATTTTCTCTGATTAGGACATCCTGTATACTATCAATTAGTGCACACATGTACAATCTTCATGTTGTATAAATAGGTATCTAATAGGTATGGCTACACAAGCCGAAATCACACACAGTTGTTTGGAAAGACATATTTGATGGCTGTGCAATGCTTCTCCATTAATGTACCTGCTGTTTCAATGCTGCAATTTCATTTTCATTTTCCCCAGCAGCCAGTTGAGGAAATGGTGAAGCTCCGCTCCACTCAACGTCCCCCACCCGCCCCCATCAGCGCCACAGACGGCCCAAACCAGAAGTGTTCCACTCCGTTAGGGCTCTTAATGTAAATTCCATTTCAGTGGCTATTATCCCTTCTTATTTTCCAGAGCTTTCCGTTAGTACTACATGCATCTGCCCCTGTGGCACTCGCAGAAGCGGCCCTCGTCCAGCAGCACCCACCCCGGGGAGCCCTGCAAACTGCTTATTCAACAACTGCTTGCCATAAAGATGCCTAATGACATTTTAGAGGCAAAAAGGCCTGTGTGGTTTTTAATTCATATTTAATGGTCGTCAGGCTAAATAGGTCCACTGCTCTAAATGAGGACTCTCTCTCTCACTTAGGGTTGATGCTGTGAAAACTTCATACTTTTTTTTTTTTCCTAAACGAACTGATGAACCCAACTGCTCTTGTTTTTATTTCAGGGCAACATAAAACACATAAAAACATGTATAATAATACATAATGTCCTCATAATTTTAAAAGGAAGCACAGGCTCACAATCTTAACAGCATTGGAACTGAAGGTAAGTCCATAATGTGCTGTTCTTTTTTAACTTTTTATCAGTGCTTGAAATGCGTCAGTACACAGTGCCGGTGTTGTGCCGAATTTTGACACCCCGCCAGATTATTACCCCCCTAGTATTGGTAGGTTTAGGAGTAGGTGTGGGGGAGGGGTTAGGATTAGGCAATCAGGTTAGCGACTTCAATGAGGGGGTAATAATTTGGCAGAGAGTTGAAATTCGGCACAACACCAGCACTTCCGACACATCGCATGTACGGAAGCCCACCGCGCCTTCCCCTTCTTCAGGAACGCATTTTGAACGGAGCATTTGGGAGTACCGGCACTTTTATTTTTCCACTTCAAGCACTGGTTTTTATTCATCTGAGAACCCTGAAAAAATGTATCAATGTTTACAGAAAAAGATAAGGCAGATTTTTAATACTTTTTTCAGCAAGAATGCATTAAACTGATTAAAATGCAGTAAAACATTTATAATGCTACAAAATATTTAAAAAATGTTGTTCTTTTAAACTAAAATATTAATCAGAAAATTATAAATTTGTTCAACATTGATAATAAAAAAAGGTTTCTTAAACAGCAAATCAGCATATTAGAATGATTTCTGAAGGATCATGTGACACTGAAGACTGGAGTAATGATGCTGAAAATTCCACTTTGCATCACATGAATAAATAACATTTTAAAATATATTACAATAAAAAATATTTACACTTTATACACTTTACAATAAGGTTCATTAGTTAACGATAGTTAACCACATTAGTTAACATGAACTAATAATGAACTGCACTTAAACAACATTTATTAATCTTTGTTGATGTTAATTTCAACATTTACTAATACATTATTAAAATCTTGTTAACATTAGTTAATGCACTGTGAACTAACATGAACAAACAATGAACAACTGTATTTTCATGAACTAACATTAACGAAGATTAGTAACAAATGTATTGCTCATGGTTAGCTCATGTTAGTTAATACATTAACTAATGAACCTTATTGTAAAGTGTTATTATTTAAAATTATAGTAATATTACACAATATTATTGTTTTACTGTATTTTAATCAAATAAATGCAGCCTTTGTCAGCATAAGAGACTTCTTTTAAAGGCATTTTAAAAATTGTACAGATTTACATACACTTTATTTACATTGAGCTGTGCAGTGTTTTTATTTCCTGTGCGCTTTGATGCAATGTGAGAAATAGAAACATACTCAAAAAAAGGGAAAAAAAGAAGCTATTGCAGGATTTTTTTTATTATATATGCACACATACTATAATATTTTCTATCAGAATAAAGAAAAGAAGAAAAAAAAAAGACAAATGTTCATGCTCAGTGGGAGCATGTTTAAAATCTTGATTTGTATTTGGTGTGAATAAGCCTTAGCTGCATTTCAGCTCATGTGATTTGCTCAAAAACAGTTCTGTCATGAAATGGCTGTAAACAGCTCACATACTTCCAGGAGATCAGACGACAGCCGAACAACCACTAATGAGATGAATGGGCATTTTCAAGGTACAATAGACCTAGAAGCACAATGGAGCAGGCATAATAAGAAGACAAATGTGTATTAAAGGTAGGGTAGGGAATTTTCGGTGCAGCTAGCTTTGAAATCATTAGATCCCACTCTCCCTTCAGAGCGTCTCCAAAGCCACACCTCCTCCAAAACACATGAATGCGCACAGCCAGAACAGAGTCTGCAAAGTCTCACGAGAGACCGCGGTAAATTAACTCACGTCTAAAAGCACATAACTTTACAATAATGAATGTAAACAACTTATAGAGCTCAGACTTGTACCACCTGACTGCTGCAGATTAATTTCGCCATTGATAGTGTTGCCAGAGAAAGGCAAAAATCTGAGTCTGAGGACGTGAACCGCTCCACTGGTTGCCATCTTGTAATTATGGTTAAGAAATGGCATGAACACAGCATAAGCTCACTGTTTTGATTCAGGAGAAACTGAGAAAAGCTGCTACTGTTTGTTTGCGGAGCTTGGTGACTGTCTGTCTACAAATCTGTGTAGCCTTACGAAATGCGCTGATGACGTGTGATGTCTGCGCGGACCGAATGCTTTGATTGGACGAACAATTTTTGGTCCTTAGACTTCCACAGAAGATATATGTACATTTACTTTATTTAATAATTAGACCACTTCTATTATTGATTGCTCTCAGGATGTGAGGAGAGTTTCAACCACTATACATAGGCGGAGTTTCACATTTACGCTTGATTAAGGATTACGGGAATAATTAAAAGTAGTTTAATTGTGTATTAAAGTTTAGTTTAATTAAGCAGTTGTGAAGTAATCGTTCACTCTTACTGATATCTGATATGTCAAAAACGCAAAACGTTTCTTGTCTTGTCACATTCAGTTATGAGTTACATGAATCAAATATAAATTATATCATATTTTATATTCAAAACATTGGCATTTCTTAAAAAAGTAAGTTGAGTTGCTTGCATCCCTGGATATTACTGTTGGTCGTTAAGCACTCCTCTCATAAAACTGTTAAATATTAATGTTTAGCTGCTACTTTCTTTGTCTTCTGTGAACAGTAAAACCCGCCTTCTTTGATCTGATTGGCCATCTCACTCATTTTGACATTGACGAGCACTGTTAGTCTGTTGAGACAGAGCAACCTAAAAACTTTTAAAACTTTTTGTCATCCAAATAACAAACAAAGCTTAATGGAGTGCAGCAGAGCAGCATCAAGAATATCAAACACTAAGGGACAATTTGGCCATTTCTAATTTTTGGGGAGACTTGTCCCTGTAAATGCCTGTGATGGCTATATATCCAACATAGGCTATACTCTACATTTCATACAGTTATATGAATCTTATCTTCTACATTAAAAATATATAATGAATGACTGCTATACAGAGTCACAAGCACATCTTAGGCCTACAAAATGCAAAGGAAGCCGCCTCTTTTCCGAGCTGCGTAGATGTTGATAGTGGAAGCGTCAGAGTTAGAGCCCCCTCTTCTTTAGTTGTGGGTTTATTTTAAAAAACGATGATAAATATCTATTTAGTTTTTTTAGCCTCAACTATAGCGGGAACAGAACGAGAAGAGAGTCCTATCGCGTACCGCGATATGATTCACGAGTTGGGAGAGAATGGGTTTCTTGGTTTTTTAGTATAGTATTTAAAAATGATTAAGCCCTAATTTACACATTCTATTGNAGGAAGCCGCCTCTTTTCCGAGCTGCGTAGATGTTGATAGTGGAAGCGTCAGAGTTAGAGCCCCCTCTTCTTTAGTTGTGGGTTTATTTTAAAAAACGATGATAAATATCTATTTAGTTTTTTTTAGCCTCAACTATAGCGGGAACAGAACGAGAAGAGAGTCCTTTTTTATTGAATAGCTCTCACAAAATCATAAAGCGCCCCCCTGGCACCCCCCCAAACTACGCCTATGCCAATATAACAAAGTGTTTATGAATAAATAAATATTTGAAATTGTGAAATTCAAATATGTAAAATAAATATTTGAATTTTACACACAAATCATATAAAATCAGTCCAGGTCTAGAAATAATTAGTGCAATTGTGCAAGAAGCACAAAGAGCTTCAATCAAAACATGATCATCACGAAACAGCAATGCCTCCTCTTTTTCTCTCTCTCTCTCTCTCTCTAGACAGGGCTGAGGCACTGAATGTAAATAAATCTATCAGGGCAAGGAGCTCGAATATCAAGTTACCACTCCTTACAATCAAGAGCCTTTTCATGCCACCCATGAGGGCCATTCTTGTAATGCTAGCACACGAGAGGCCCACAAATCATCTCTCTCTCTCTCTCTCTCTCTCACACACACACACACCTTATTATTTTTCCTCATAAATTCCCTTTCAATACCTTCCTGTTGTATCTAATCCTTTCTTTCCATACGCAGACATCTTGTTTGTTTGACAAGGGATCTGAATACTGGCAGAGAGACTGGATGGACTGTGATTGATATCTGCTAGAATCTGGTTTGGGCTCATGTAGCCACTACACAAACATGTTGCGAGTACATCTGAATGATGAGACTATCTCTAGCCATGATCAATGTCAGGCTCGGCCGCTATCGATCTGTCCCTGTTGGCACAGCCACGCTCTGACCGGGAGCGGAAAATCTGCTTACAAGGGTCAGTGGTGAGTTTAGACAGACAATTGAAGAGGTCAGTAGCTACTAGTAAACACAGTCAAATAGATGGGCTGGAAGTGTGTGGCATGTTCTGTGCAGCAATGCTCATTTAAAGGGATATTATCATAAATATTAGTCATATGCGCTACCGTTGAAAAGTTTGGGGTCTGTGATTTTTAACATGTTTTTGAAATAAGTCTCTTTTGCTCACCAAGGCTGCATTTATTTGATCAAAAATACAGTGAAAACAGTAATATTGTGAAATATTATTACAATCCAATAATATTTGAATATATGAATTAAAATGTAATTTATTCCTGTGATCAAAGGAGGCAGAGGCAATAAAAGGCAGAGACCTCAATATGAACTCAAACATTTCTCATCAAATCCTTCCAAGACCTGGAGCAAGTGTGTGTCATGGTGAATGACGTAAAAAGCAGATAACTGCTAATTCAGTCTGTTGTTTACTAGCATGTCTTTTAGCAGAATTACAGTGGTGCATTTAGATCACATCCAACTTAATTTGTTTCCTGAAACTGCCAATGATTCATTTTCAGCTCAGTGAGTCATCTTATGAAAAACCACATTTATAGATTTGTTTTTTAAAATTTTTTTTTTTGAAAATTTGCTTTAAAGAGGAAGCCTGCAAATCTGATCTCAAAAGTCAATGAGCATAGGCCGCCACTTTTAAGGATGAATAAGTGTACCGTGACGCTACCCATCTGTGTTGTATTCCCAGAGATGACATGAGGTGTCAGTTTATACTTTACACTTTACAAACTTTATTGGCTACAAGGTGGGAAAAATTCTGATTCACTAGTAACATATTTAAAAAGAGAAACATAAAACATAAAACAATAAAATATATAATACTGACAGGTTAGTTTTGCTTTGCAAATCATTTTACCTCTTATTAGGTGTTGAGCCATGGAACACTCTTGAGAGTTTTCCTGAAGGAGTTCAGTTATATTCACAACACACAGCTCAATCCTGTATTGAACACTAAAGTACCATTCACATAAGTGAACATAAACTATAATGATTTAACAAGCTTTCTAATTCTATGAGAATAAAGAGTGCACACCACAGATAAATGACATACGATATCATTGGAATCACTTTCAGAACTATTTATTTCTGGCTGATGAACAATAAAAACATCAGAATCCATCCGACTTTAAAGATTTCAAGCATTTAAAGAGGCAGACAACATAACTACAGTGTGCAATTATAATAAACAATGTTATCATATGCTGTTATTTTAGTATTATATATATACTTTTTTAATATTTAATAATATTTAGATTCAGCTTTTATTTTTGTATTTTCAGTATTTTAATTTTACTTTAATNCTTTAATTTAGTAATTTTAAATAGTAGTAATTTTATGCTTTTATCTTTTAATTTTTTTTCTAATATTCCTATTTAGCTTTAATTTGAGTTTTACATTTAGTAATTTTAGTACTTCAACTTAACCTTATTTTCAGTAAGTTGCCAAAGAAACATTTCTGATTTTCGTTTAAGTTTTTCATCTAATATTTATATTTTATTTCA
>RJVU01051648.1:3094962-3110177 GCA_003731715.1 Anabarilius grahami | reverse complement strand
TTTTAAGTATTAGTTAACAATAACAACAACACTGATATACCTAATATAGTTATCATTATAGTTGTGGGTAACACTTTATTTCGCAGTGTCCTTGTTACATATGTTAAATGTATAGTAATAACAGTACATTATGCATAATTACATGCAACTAACCCTAAACCAAACCCTATAACCCTAATTATATAGTAAGTACATGCTGTTAATATTACTCAGCACTCACAGTAACAAGGACACTGCAAAATAAAGTGTAACCTAGTTCTCTTTATAGTTATCATTCTTGTTGTGAACGGGCTTTAAGGCCACACTTACACAAGCTGTTCAAAGATATCTGATGTATATTACACAAAAAAAAATAACATTACAGCAAGGGTCTAAAAACATAATATCTGTGAAGTAATTGCCTCCTTACATTTTGAATGTCTTGAAATTGTTGTATCATACATTTCAGATATAGCCGTCCGTCCTACCATTGGTAACTTTCCATGCTCAGTCAACCACTTCCTGTCAAAGTGGCCGTTTTTTATCTCAGAAAGACTATAGAATGCTGCATTCATAATGTCAAAACTAAGACTTTGGCCCTGTTTACACTAGTGCGTATTCATTTTTAACGCAGTTCACTGGTGTTTCCACAGTGTTTCAGAAACGATCTCTGTCTACACTACATGACCAAAAACGCATGTCACATGACTGTTCATGCACACTGGGCATGTGTTTACAAGTGTAAACAGTTGCCTCTTGTGCATGATCATGTAGGCAGTTGCAGTATCAAAAAAAAAATGCAGAGTTTAACTGCACAATGGCTGCTAAAAATGACAACAAAGCCAGCAAAGATTGCAATTCAGTGTCCATGTTATTGTTTACACGGTCATCAAGGATACGCAGAGCATACGCCGGCAGCCACACCATCGTTTCAAAAGTCTCAATTTTGGTCCGTTTACACTGAAACACAACCCCAGCATTTTCAAACTAAAACGGACTCTGCAGCGTTTTTGAAAGTCTTTGGTTTCGAGGGTCGAAAATGCCGGAGTAGTGTAAACGACAGGTGTAACCGTAGCAAAAGTTATGTGTTTTAAAACGAAAACATACACACTAGTGTAAATGGGGCCTTAGGGGGCGTTTACACGACACCATTTTCAAATAAAAAAAAACCTTTTTATTCGTTATGGCCATTTAATTACACCACAACAGCATTTGGGGGCCTAAAAACGGGTTTCAAATTGAAAGTTTTTCAAAACTACACTATTATCGTCTCTGTGTAAGTTAAAAAAACAAACAAAAAACCCACAAATTTCATGAAAATCATGCGCATGCGTATTACGTGTTCAGTCTATAGGTGCGTAGTGTTTCTTTACAAAGTGACATCGCCAACTACAGGCCTGGCAGCAAAATACTGTGTTTTTAGTCGTTTTCGCGGATCCGAGTGAACGGGATCTTTTTGACAACGTTGTCGTCTGTACGCAAAAAATGCAAAGGAAAAACTTTTCTGTTTTTAGTACATCGTTGTCATGTAAATGTACCCTAATTCGCCAGTGGTTCACTAGGAGAGATTTTCCTATGGGAAATGGGGTTTTTAGAAGTAAATTAAGGTGGTAAACATAATTTGAATATACTTGGACGTTTTGTTCTCCAACATAAACTGCACACACTCACATCCCAAACATTCTTATCTAGTTACTTATTAGAAACATACAGGTTTTTGTTTTTTTTTTAAGTAAAAAATAACAGCTTCAGATTTCGCATTTTCGATATGGGTGTGTGTAATTTATGTTGTAGAGCAAAACGTCCAAGTATAGTCAAGTTATGTTTACCACAGACCTTATGTTACTCATAATAAATTGAAAAACCCCATTGTAGAAACCCATAATGTTTTGTGACTCATTGCGACTATGGCATTTGTTTAAAGATAATTATAAAACAGATAGTTTGGACCCTTGATTCTGATTGGTTGAGCTGCGTTCAAAGCCGTTGTCAATTACTCTATACAAACATACACCTGTGACCTCATTACATCAGTATTATTGCTTTATTTTAATGCACAGGCCAGTTCTCTTTTAGTTTGCATTGGAACATCCCCAATAAGTTCCAATAATGACAGAAAAGGCAACGTTCCACTGTTGTTTGGGAATAGCTACCATTTACTGCAAAATCATTGTGGACTTATGAATAAATCATTATGCATAAGATAATATAATGCATCAAGCCATATTGCCCATAGACCTTTAACCCATGATAGGTTATGAGATTAATCAAAGAAAATGCACTCACCCAGATATTTGGTTAATGTTTGGCCTCAAATGCCAAACCACCGTAACGATTGATCTCCATCAAACACTGAGAAGATGAAAAAGGTTTGCATTTAATCTCATTAGTCCATCACCAAAACATTACTTAATAATCTCTATAGGTTTAAAATTATGATAATAAAAGCAGGGCCACTCTTAATAATATGCAGCACAGTTTTATATCACCATCATAAATGTATTGGATAAAATATCAAATTCACATTTTAAATACAATTAACATATCGTGTGTTCAAGCACAAAAGAATGACAATGACTTTAATTTAAATATCCATGAGGGAACGCTATTTCAGGACTTATAGCATGTAGTGGTTTGTAAATAAGAAACAAAACTGTTTATTAAATTTTCCCAACATGTTCACCAGGCACTTCATAATAGCAAGCAACTGCACATAGCTGAAAAACTTTCTAAATAAAAAAATATATAAAGTTGAATGAAAATAGGCCTTTCTATTGTAACCGGTTGTTATTAAAGCAGAGATGGACAAATGGAAAAACCTGTTTGTTATTTGCAGCTTCTTCAAGGATCAGAGAAGACATTTCGTGTCTTCTTGTGAATGGCAATCGACCCTGAGCTCCTTGAAGATGCGTTCAGATCCATGAAAGATCCTTGGGCTTTTTGGGACCCTTTCATTTAAAGAAATTAACCGCTATTTTTGCATTGAGGTCAGTCATGTAATTGGGGTATTTCACAATGATGCATTATAATAATTGAATGGATCTGGACCAAGCACAAATCTGATGAGATACAAAAGATCAGAGTCAATACAGAGTGAATCATTTTTTGATTCTGCACTTTTATGGCACTTTTATTTGAATATTTACAAGGAGGCCGTGCTGCTGATGATAGTGCCTCCTTAAAAATAAAAAGACACATAATTAAATAATTATGCTTTAATTTCAGCTTAGAGGGGCAGTGGAAACTAGACCGTAAGAGTGAGCTAATATGCACAAAAGAGGTAGAAATGGAGACAACTGTAAGAGTGAGCCAGAATGGAGGCTGAGAGTATGAGAGGAGATGCTGCACGTTCATTAGTCTTCGGCGAACTGCTCCTCGAGTTTCGGCTCATCTGCATGAAGACGGGCTTCTTGTGTCCCTAATGAGAGAACCTAGATTCAGTTACATTACCAAAACCCCCAGCAGCATGAGCCAATCGATCCCAGGTTTACCCCAGCGAGTCTCACTAACACTGCTGCTCTGAAAACTATGATTTGGGTGTTGTTGATGGCGTTTGGTTCCTGGTAGAGAGATGATGTGAGAGGAAGATGAGGCAAAAGCTGCTGAACTGGAGATGGCCACACCCTGCACTGCTCAGGAAAACATCTCTTAGTAGCCTGTTTGTTGTTTTTATTTACATAAAAACAAATCTGTGTACTGTTCATTTAAATACACTTAGCTGAAAACTGCATATAGTGCTGGTCCATGGCTTGCTTTGATTTGCCTCCCTAAAAAACAACCCAGAACACCCTAGAAATCACGTCATTGCCCTAGTAAAGACCCAGAAAACTATAGCAACTGCTACAACCAATCTGAACACCGTAGCAACCACGTAGCAACACCCTAGAAAACACCTAAAGCACCATAAGCCTGTAAAAACGTCTAAGATCACCATAGCAACACCTTAGCAACCACACAGCAACACCCTAAAAAACACCTAAAGCACCAAAAACCTGCTATAAGCTTCTCAGATCACCATAGCAACTACTTAGCAACCACATAGCAACACCCCAGAAAACACCTAAAATGCAACAGAGCCTGCTAAAAGCTTCTCAGATCACCATAGCAACTGCTTAGCAACCACATAGCAACACCATAGAAATCACCTAAAAAAACAGAGCCTGCTAAAACATCTCAGATCACCATAGCAACACCTTAGCAACCACATAGCAACACCCTAAAAAACACCTAAAACACAACAGAGCCTGCTAAAAGCTTCTCAGATCACCATAGCAACCACATAGCAACACCCTAGAAAAACCTAAAACACAACAGAGCTGGCCAAAAGCTTCTGTAATCACCATAGCAACACCCTAGAAAACACATAAAACACCATAGAGCCTGCTAAAAACGTCTCAGATCACCATAGCAACACCCTAGAAAACACCTAAAATGCAACAGAGCCTGCTAAAAGCTTCTCAGATCACCACAGCAACTGCTTAGCAACCACGTAGCAACACCCTAGAAAACACCTAAAATGCAACCAAGCCTGCTAAAAGCTTATCAGATCACCATAGCAACTGCTTAGCAACCACATGGCAACACCCTAGAAAAACCTAAAACACAACAGAGCTGGCCAAAAGCTTCTGTCATCACCATAGCAACTTATTAGAAACAACATTGCAACACCCTAGAAAACACCTAAAACACAATAGAGCCTGCTAAAAACGTCTCAGATCACCATAGCAACACCTTAGCAACCACATAGAAACACCCTAGAAAACACTTAAAACACAACAGAGCCAGCTAAAAGCTTCTCAGATCACCATAGCAACTGCTTAGCAACCACATAGCAACACCCTGGAAAACACTTAAAACACAACAGAGCCAGCTAAAAGCTTCCCAGGTCACCATAGCAACTGCTTAGCAGAATGGTTCTTGATAAGAAAGGAGTGCTTTGTTGAGTCTAAGAACCACTAAACAATCTTTTTAATACTGAGGTTGCATTTTAGGGGTTGCAATAAATTCACAAAGCTTACGGTGTTATTTTAATTGGACATTACTCCTAACTTAACCAGATATGCAAATGTAGCGCACACAGGTCGATGGTTTGCTTTATCGTGTGTGGCAGTGGACAGCAGGAGTGTGGAGATCCATATATTAACCACTGCAGGTGTAAAAGCCTTTCCTTGTACCAGTTCCAGGAGTGCTTTTACTCCGGTCCACTCCTGACTGCTCTCGCTCTGTGGCAGGACATTAGTTTGATGTGGATTGAGTAACCTGCAGCCAGGTCACTACTCTCCCCCTCTGTCATAATACGTCTTTATATCTCTCCAGGTTCAGATATCACTGCTACTTAGAATGAAAAGGGAGAAACAAGTTAAGACCAGAAATTACTAAAATTATTCAAATATGCTAAAATTATTAAGATTGAATGCAATAGCCTATATATTAAGGCATTTTTACATAAAATGTAAATAAATATTTTTTAAACAAATAAAAGACAACTAAAAATGAATTTTAAATAAATGGCAACATTTAAAAATATTTGTATTTTTTAATAAAATAGATTAAAAATTATATTAATAGATCATATAGATTTAATCGATTTATAGTCATAATAGATTTAAATAAATAAAATATGTCAAAATATAAAGGGTTAGTTCACCCAAAAATGAAAATTCAATCATTAATTACTCACCCTCATGTTGTTCCATACCCGTAAGACCTTCGTTCATCTTCAGAATACAAATTAAGATATTTTTGATAAAATCCAATGGCTCAGTGAGGCCTGCATTGACAGCAAGATAATTAACACTTTCAAACCCCCAGACTAAAGACATATTTAAAACAGTTCATGTGACTAAAGTGATTCAACCTTAATGTTATAAAGAGATGAGAATACATTTTGTGCCCCAAAAAAACAAAATAAAGACTTTATTCAACAATATCTATTGAAGGGCGATTTCAAAACACTGCTTCATGAAGCTTCAAAGCTTTACGAATCTTTTGTTTCGAATCAGTGGTTCGGAGCGCGTATCAAACTGCCAATTTCACGCGAACAACTGAAATTTCAAAACACTTATGACGTAACGAAGCCTCGTTTACTGAAATCACATGACTTTCATGCTCCGAACCACTGTAGTCACATGACCTGTTTTAAATATGTTTTTAGTAGCTTTCTGGCCATTGAAAGTGTAAATTATCTTGCTGTCAATGGAGGCCTCACTGAGGCATCGTATTTCATCAAAAATATCCTAATTTGTGATCTGAAGATGAACGAAGGTCTTACGGGTGTGGAACGACATGAGGGTGAGTAACTAATGACAGAATTTTCAGTTTTTTGGGTGAACTAACCCTTTAAGAAATATTTAAACCTCTGGTGCTCCTCATGTGGTGGTCACAATGACCGAATTGTTTTTTTCAATTAAATTAAAGTACTATATTTTAGTTTGATAGTATTTTATTTAATATTTTGTACTTTTAGGGGATTTTATGGAACAAAATTATATTTATATTTAATTATATTTATTACCTGTTAACCACTTTTTGAGCATAGACCGGAATTTCCAACTTAAACCGTCGTAAATCTTAAAACTGTCGACACTTGGCAGATTATTGCTGAAGTGAAAAGTTTGAATACATGAATACACAAAAATACTATTTTTAAATTTGATATGAAATATATTTTCCAAAACATGTTTTGCTCTAAAACTGTGAGAAAATCAAAAGCCATAAATTGAAACAAGCTGTGCTCCAAATTTGAGGTTGACATCTCAAAAAATTCGCTTTCAGTAAGATTTTGTTTGGGCGCAGTACCTTTACAAAATTTTTTACCATTCCGATTCCGAATTCAAACATTTTCAAACAGTACCAGAGGGTTTAAATAAAATTTAAATTTTAAATAATTTATTTTAATGAAATTTTAACAAAACAAATAAATAAATAAATATGCAGAAATTGTAGACATTTAAAAATATATATATATTTAAAATAAATAAATAAATAACCATATTTATTTCAGAAATAAATGGATGGCACTTGAAGATATGCGACAACAGTGTCGCATACTGTTTGAAACAAGTATAGCTGCATATTGCATGTTTCACATTTTTTTCAAAATTAGCATGCAGTGTGCAATATATCCTCTGCGGAAAGACAGTATTCAATTCTGAACACAGCCTTTGAGTAGAGGACCGGTGTTTCCTTCGTATTTGGAAGCTGCAGCCCATTAGCAGTAGTTTTGCTGTGTGGGAGTGGTGAATTTAGCCTGTAATTGAATTATTCTCTTCTCTGATTGGCTTGACAGACTTATTCAGCATATCCTGTTTAAAATCACTTACACTTCCTTTGCCATAACTTTAATGGACTGGGAGGGCATGCTGAAAAATAATGACAGTAATTTTGACAGAAAATCAGCAAGTCTCTTCCAAAAAGGACAAAAAAGCATGTTAACTCTTTAGTAACAATGTCTGAATCATAAGTTAATCCTTCTTTTGAGTCAGATCTTTGCAATGAATCATTGATCCAGTTCACAAAATCTAATGATTTGACATGAATTGGACTGATCTGATTGTCTCTGACTCACTGACACAACGGCTTCAAAGACTATGAACTACTTTTATGAACCTTTTTTTTGTGTAGAATGCTCTAGTTCATCTTCATTGTATTTAAATGGAAAAGAGCCCGATATATTTTTTAAAAATCACTCTCATTGAAAGGGTTTGAAACAACATAAGGGAGAGAAAATCATGACAGACTCTAAAGTTTTTAGTTGAACGATTCTCTGAATTCACAGGACCCGTGAGCTGTGTAATGGTCAGCATGGATGTCTCTGCGAGTCGTACTTTAAAGCACACTGAGGGAATATTAACAGCCAGCCTCTCCTCATGTTGACGGTTTTCTCTCTTTCTAAAGAGTGAGAACGCACTGAAAGAAATCAATGGATTGTGGAAGCACACAGGTACGCTGCTAGATGTAAAGAGGTAAACAACTGAGGCAATAATAGAGTCCAGAATCTACGAAATGGTCTTAAAAGCCTCTTCACAAGCTGAGCTTTTAAAGAGCAAGAGGGAACCGTCCAAACTCTAGAGTTGCCATTTTAGGGCCACGGGATAGAAAACCACCATAGATGGATTTTTCACTCACCCCCTCATCCTCTTTCTCTCTCTCTCCAACTATATCTTTCTTTGCTGATCATGATGAAGAGGGAACAAGAGGAGGAAGTCTGGAGCCATCACTATGTCCTTATTGCAGCAGAAAAAGGGTCTGCTCGGGTCCTGCCAGTAATTGTGGTCAGGGCACTATGACCTTACTGCTGTGTGTATGGAGACTCTCTGAGAGGGAGGCGGGGCACAATATTTATCCCTTATGGGAGGACGAGACTCCGCAATCACAGCAGTCGGCCAACAACATCCATCCTCCTCTTGTACCCTTTCAGTACCAGAAAACCTTGAGTGTCTCTGAGCTGAAGGTACAAACCACATGGAAAATTACAACAGGCACAGCTGGATCTGTAACACACAGAAGGAAAAAAACCCACATGAGATCTCTTTAATATCAACCAAGAACAAAATGAGATTTGAAGTGATGTAATTTCATGTTGCACATGTCTGGATTTTCATCTGTTTGAATTTATCAAGATTCCTGCAATCCAAAGTCAATTTCTCATCAGATTTTAGAGTTATAATATCCACTTTCATTTTATAGCTCTATATTTGTACTGTATGTCAACAATATTTTATTTGTTCATGAAATTTTAAAAAGCGATAAAATATATTCTTACTGTAAATGAAACAGCTCTCCTGAGCAATAAAAGAGCAACATCTGAGCATTCAAAAAAAAAAAAAAAAAANNCAAAGAAAAGTCACCAATTAGATCTTTTTAAACATCAATAGTTTCTCATAGACAGTGGTAATATTAAATAGAGATCAAATGCAGTCATTTGCTTGGGCCTCTCAGGTTTATTTTCCTAATAAAAATATGCAGTAATCTCACATCATCTAAAGTTTCAGAAGATATTTCAAAGTGTGCTGTGCTAGGATTTGCCAAAGTCTGCAATCAAATTTCAAAGATCTTAATATGAACTCCTTTTTCTCATCAAATTCTATATTATCAAAAGCTATATTATCAACATTCATTATGGCTCTGTTACTACTTTATGTCAACAATTTCCTATTTTTTTTATTACATTTTAAGAGAAACATCTGAGAAAAAAATGTATGCTTACTTTTAATGTCTATGGAGCAATAAATGAGCAACTTCTGAGCACTTACCTTTGCTCTCAGACAAAAAGGGAAAAAAAACTAATTAGTTCATAATCTTAACTTTTCATAATCTCAATTGTTTCTCCTAGACAGCAATAATATTCAATGGAGAGCGAATGAAAACCTTTGCTTGAGTCTTGTGAGTCTCAGATTACTTTGTCTATGGAGCAATAAAAGAGCAACTTCTGAGCACTTACCTTTTCTCTCAGACAAAAATAGAGCAAATGGAGACCTTTGCTCGAGTCTCCTGCTTCTCAGATTTATTCTGCTGAGAAAAAGACCCAGTGATCTCATGTGTCTCATTTAGAGTTTCAGAAGAGATCTAAACTGTGCTCAGATTAGGATCTCAAAGTCTGAAATCAAATGTCAAAGATTTCAATATAAACTCAAATATTTCTCATCAAACATTTCCAAATGATCTGAGTTATGCTACTTGCATTCATTTAGCCCTATTTATTTACGGTAACATTTGTGTTTACCGTAATCTCCATTACATCTCCTGAGCTGTGAAAAGAGCAGCCTTTGCAATATCATTTTCCTCTGATACATTTAACAATTGTACACTCTAAAAAATGTTGGGTTAAAAACAACCCAAGTTGGGTTGAAAGTGGACAAGCCCAGCGGTTGGGTTAAATGTTTGCCCAACCTGCTGGGTAGTTTTATTTAACTCATCTATTGTTTAAAAATTACTGTATTGCTTGCTTAAAATGAACCCAAAGTATGTTGGAAATTAACATTTATTAATAAGTTTAATAAATAATAATTAAACATTTATTAAATTGCTTATTAACATATGTTCACCTCTTGATTATTATTAGTAATTATGCGTCTGATTTTTAATTTCCAACCTATTTTGTGTTCATTTTAAGCCAGCCATATAGTAATTTTTAAACAATAGTTGGGTTNTTAATAAATGTTAATTTCCAGCATATTTTGGGTTCATTTTAAGCAAGCAATACAGTAATTTTTATACAACAGTTGAGTTAAATAAAACTACCCAGCACGTTGGGCAAACATTTAACCCAACCACTGGGTTAAAACAACCCAATTGCTGGGTTTGTCCATTTTCAACCCAACTTGGGTTGTTTTTAACCCAGCATTTTTTAGAGTGTAACATATGTTCACCTCTTGATTATTATTATTAGTAATTATGCGTCTGATTTTTAATTTCCAACCTATTTTGTGTTCATTTTAAGCCAGCCATATAGTAATTTTTAAACAATAGTTGGGTTAAATGAAACTGCCCAGCACGTTCGACAACCATTTAACCCAATCACTGGGTTTGCCCATTTTCAACCCAACTTGGGTTGTTTTTAACCCAGAGAGTTTTAGAGTCTAACAGTCTATTTTTACTTATTTTATCAGGAAAAATCCAAGAAAAAAATGAATATTCACATCTAATATCTCAGTTGTTTCTCCTAGACAGCAATCTTTCATTTACTCTTTATTCTTTCATTTACAGCAATCTCACATAGGAGTCCTCACAGATCACGGGATCAGTTGCAATAAAGCATTTCAGATGATACCCAACATAACAGAACATTGCATATCACTTTTGGATAAACACTGGACAGTCCTAGAGGAGGATGGAGAAGAATTGGGGAAATGGCACAATCCTTGCCCTTTCTGAATGCATGAGTCATGAGTTGTTTTTGCCTCATAAGCTCAAAGTTCATGGTCAGCTTTAACAGGTGGAGCACTTCCGATCTATCCGTGTCCACCTGCAGCTCACACGTCTGGCTACACTCACTTCTGCAAGTGTCACAGAGGTGTCTGGTGACCATTGCTCTCTCTCATCTCACACTCACACTCAACTAATGGACTGCTTTGCCCCTCCCCTCCTTTTCTCCATCTCGGACTGGGAGGTAGTGAGAGGAGGAGAGGAGGCAACAGCCCACCGTTCCCCTGGGCCCTGCTACACGGCTCAATAGCTCAGCTCCTGGATGGGATCATAACCCTGAGTGCTGGCCAAGAGAAGAGCCACATCTCATCACGTCCAGAGTTCCTGCTGCAGGGTGGAGTTTCCTCCAGGAGAACAAACTCACTCGAACCCCATCATGGCTGAGCGTAGGGTGGCCCCGGTTGTGGTATTGCTTCTTGTCCTGGTCGCACCAGCCCTGAGCGGATGCCCAATCGCCTGCCGCTGTTCCTTTGCCATGCTACAATGCTTAGAGCAGGACGGGATCACCAGCATCCCGGCATTGGCGCCACAGGAGGGCGAAAACGTCACTGAAATGTAAGTTGAGTTTGAAACTGTTTGATGAGCTTTACGTTAAAAGGAAACAGTGAGCTGCTTGATAAAAGTTGCGGAGACTTCAGTGGAAGTTCCTGATCTTGCAAGGAGATGGAACGGGTTGCGAGTTCAATCAAAGTGATTGGTCTTCATGAATTTTCATGGAGAAATTTGGGCATTTGGATGTATATTTTGTGCATGCATTCCTTGATTTAGCCTAGAGGTTTTTCCTGGCAGGCCAATCTAATTATAATCAGACCTGCATTTATTGCTTTTGAGCACATTTAATTTAATTTGTGGAATCAGGAGCTAATGCACTGAAAGCAGAACTTTCCCAAAACAAGGGAATCCTTGGGAACTAATCAGGGACTGGAGGAAAGTGGCCTGGTACTTTGTGCTGCTGAGCTTCTCTTTAAGTGCTTTTAAGAGTGTCAGGTACATAATCTATTCTCGGAAATGGTGAGAAAACATCTTAATGTTCATGTGTGTACAGTCAGCGAGATGGTTCCCAGAGGTGAAGGTGTTAATAGTGATACCAAGCCGTGGAGAATGTTGCACTTCATTCAGAATAGTGTTTATATGATTATGGCACTTATGCACTTGTGCTTATAGTATCACCACACCTCTTACAATCTTTATTTCACTCTGTTTCATGCATTCTCTCGTTCTCCTCCCTTCAGTGTAAACAATGCAGTTTTAAATGGAAAGAAATGCTAGATTTATTATATTTAAAAAGCCAGTGTACTTTTACACTACAATATCATTAAAAATACAATTAAAGTAAAGAGTAATTCACCTCAAATTCTGCATTCAATAACAATATCCACCTCATCTCTACATATTTTAGTTTTTTTAAAAGTTATGCTGCATCTTATTTTCTTATTAATTATGTCCGATGGAGTGTTTTAAGAACTCAGTGTTTTGAGTTGTGTTTGTTTGCATTATTTTAGATGTGTGTTACCTTGATAGTGTTTGTTTGGGTCACAATGTGCACTGCCCATCTCTGTGTATCGCTCATAGAGATGTTTTTTGAGGTCATGTTTTCAGGATCTGGTTCACTTGGTGCCCTGTAAGAGATGAGACATGACCAAAGAAAAAAAAACAAAAAAACATTTAAAAAAAATGTGGTTCTACATAGAAATCATTAGTTTAGAGTGTAAAGAAAATGGGTTCAAATCCCAATCTAATAAATCCAGCTTAAATTTAAACTGAATGCAATTTCATTATATGGAAAAGAGCAGCTTTTGATACATTTTGATAATTCCTGTTTCCTATGTAGGAAAAAAAACTGTCATATGAGATTCAAGCAACATGAGGATGCATAGATGATGACGATTTCTACCATTTCTTTTAGACAAACGCTTTACCTACACTGTAAAAAATTATTGTTGGTTTAAATTGAGTTCATTGAAATTAACAACTTGAGTTAATACAATAAAGGAGACTGGTTTAATAAATAGAAACTTAAAATATTATGTTATATGAACCATATTAATTATCTAAGTTGATTTGACAAATCATGAAAATAATTTTTTACAGTGTACAATGATTATAATGCAACTTAATTATAAGAGATTTATATATCTTTTCTTATATATATATATATATATTTGTAAAGAACAGATAATAAATGTAAAGTATATGCAGTCACACAATGTCTGACGTCATCACTGTATTTTTATGGTAAAGTTCGGCACGGATGCCAATGTTGTTTGCCTCAGTACACCTGCTCAGTTGTGATTCTCTGAACTCCAGTAGAGTCTCTACATTTACTACAAGATTCAATCAATAAATGAGAACGCTCTTTCACCACGTGTTTACACAGAACACTCTGTGCCCGTAAAAACGCAGCATTTCGCTATATTAGTGAGACGGGCACAATACACAGGAACAGCACTTCTACCAGGGAGGAAAACAAGAGACCATTAACTTCATACCAGCGGCAGAAGTACATCATTCATCATGCTGTAAATCCCATTCTGCGAATTGCTTGCGAATGCCCCGCTGAAAACAATAGATGAAATATTGCCCACTCGACTCGATTCAATAAGCCAAAGCAGTTTGAGATGTCGTCCCACCTGCTCTGTAATTGCATTACGGCTCTCTGGGTCAATCAGATGCTAATAAATATCTGTTTGTGCTTCTCGAACACAACTGGACAGAGTCACAGATCAAAAGATTCCAGTGAAGTCGGTAGAAATGTGTTTAGTTATCAGCATCTATATTTGAAAAGATTATTTATGTACGAGTAAGAGAGGATATAAGGCAGGAAGCATGTGTGTATATTCAATGCCTCACTACTGGTCAATATTTTGCAATCAATCATTTCCTTGCAATTAATACACAATAAAACACACTGGTTATATTATATCCAACCTCGTTAAAGCTGTAATTTAAAAAAGCCATATTTCAGGGCCATATTTCAGCATGCTACAGTGAATGTACAATAATTTGCACATGCTTGATTATGTATTGACAGTGAAAAAAGCACTAAAGCAATTATCAGAAATATCAGGGAAAACATCATATTGAATTTAATTTAATATGTACTTAAACATCATATGAGTTTGTCAAGATGGTTTATAAAAATATTTCTGATATTAGTTCTGTGGTTTATTTGGATTTGCCAATGTCAAGTGCTGCTGCCAGCTGACTCTGACCCACAGGATGAAGTTTTCTAAATTATTAGAAACTAAAAACATGGCAACACCATGGTACTTTCTGTTAGTGGATATTTTTTAACTATGCAGCTTTGTTGTATTGAATTATGGAACACATATAATGTATGCTTAAACATACACGGCTCGGCCAAAAAAAGAAGGTTGCTGTTTGGATTTTAATTTTTAAATACCTAAGAGTCTATGAATGGATCATTATTACAGTTATTATTATGTTTCTAGTGTGTTTTATGTTTGGCAATGGTTCTTTTAACCCTAAAAGATGGAGTGTGTCGCTTTTCATTTCCTAAACAAACATGAAGAAAGTCGTATCATGGCCATATTCCAGGATGACAATGTCAAGATTCATCAGGCTCAAATTGTGAAAAAAATTTTTTGGGGGGGGAGGTAGCATGAAGAATCACTTTTCTGAACTGGCATCTAATTTCATTTCATTGAAAGTCTTTGGGATGTGCTGGAGGAGACTTTACAGAGTGCTCACCTCATTGTCAATATAAGATCTTGACCAAAGATTGTTGCACTTCTTGATGGAAATAACATCACAACATTTATTTCCATCAAGAGGTGCATCAGTTTTTGGTCAAGATCTTGTATTGGCAATGCAAGAGGTGAGCACTCTGTAAAGTCTCCTCCAGCACATCCCAAAAACTGAGGTTAAGGTCAGGACTCAGAAGTGCCAATTCATGTGTGAAAATGATTCTTCAGGCTCTCTGAACCATTCCTTCACAATTTTAACCCTGATGAATCTTGACATTCATTGACATCCCGGAATATGGCCATGATACGTCTTCTGACATGGTTGTTTAAGAAATGAAAAGCTACACGCTCCATCAATTAGGGTTAAAAGAACCATTGCCAAACATATAACATGCTAGAAATACAGGTCCTTCTAAAAAAATTTGCATATTGTGATAAAGTTCATTATTTTCCATAATGTAATGATAAAAATTTAACTTTCATATATTTTAGATTCATTGCACACCAACTGAAATATTTCAGGTCTTTTATTGTTTTAATACTGATGATTTTGGCATACAGCTCATGAAAACCCAAAATTCCTATCTCAAAAAATTAGCATAT
>RJVU01051648.1:3045638-3094206 GCA_003731715.1 Anabarilius grahami | reverse complement strand
GGCCTCCATAACACCTCAGCAGTGCCACAGGCTGATTGCCTCCATGCCACGCCGCATTGAAGCAGTCATTTCTGCAAAAGGATTCCCGACCAAGTATTGAGTGCATAACTGAACATAATTATTTGAAGGTTGACTTTTTTTGTATTAAAAACACTTTTCTTTTATTGGTCGGATGAAATATGCTAATTTTTTGAGATAGGAATTTTGGGTTTTCATGAGCTGTATGCCAAAATCATCAACTGAATGCAATATTTCAGTTGGTGTGCAATGAATCTAAAATATATGAAAGTTTAATTTTTATCATTACATTATGGAAAATAATGAACTTTATCACAATATGCTATTTTTTTGAGAAGGACCTGTATAATAATCACTGTAATAATGATTCATAAATATTTAGTATTGTGTATAGACTGGCTCTATATAGTTTGATTCACTGAGTCACTTTGAAAACTTTTCTCAAAAAGAATCTGAGTTCTCATTCCTGGAAGTACAAGTGCTGTTCGTGTTCAGTAAAACTGCCTGTGTGGAAATGAAAAAAGTAATCGATTTCAAAATACTTCACTGATGGTGTTTATGCCTCATATTAAGAGCTGCAAGGGCAGTACGCTATTTCATATAACTCACAGATACCTGGAATCACACACTTCAATGAAGTCTTAGGAGTCTTAGAGTGGAGATAGTTCAAGTTTCTTCTTGCTAAATGTACTCAGGTGTACATGAATGTATTTAAATATTTTTACAATGCAATCTCAAGAACAAATGTCATTATAATGAAGACTGAGTGGCTGCATTCCCATGCTTTTTAACATGGAAATGCAGCCAACAAAGCAAGATAATGTCATGAAAAACATGAAATTTAGTTTGAAAACAATTTTACTTCCATAATCAAACGTATTCCTGATTTAAACAGGATTGTTCAATGAAAAATAATGAAGGATGGTAATAGATGAGATCATGAAAAGGGAGTGTTACATACCAGATTGGAGTCACATGGTTGGAAGGGAAAGGTTGAAAGTAAGATGAATTTCTGAAAAGGAAAGTCATTTTAGTGATAAAGCAAGTTATTGCATTTTGATCATGCAAACAAAAATCTGAAATAATGTGCACCAATGAAATTTATCAGAAACATACAGATATCAGATAGCATCAGATTTGAATAAATGACATTGAGAATGATTATTATAGCAAATTATTTTAGTTGAATTTCAATCTGTTCTTTCATTTCAACCCTCTAGCTACATAGAGAATCAAGCAAACCTGGAGAACATCACAGACATAGACCTCGCCAACTACAGAGAACTTAAGAACCTGTAAGTATTTCATTCTACAAAAGATATACCAGACTGAATCAAGATTTTCAAGTAATTTAAGATTTAAATGAGACTTTGTACATTCATATAAATATATATATATTTTTTTCACATACATAAATTATATTTAGTTCATATAAATTATTAATTTTGTTAATTAAATTAATATTGTGGAATATTATTACAAATTAAAATAACAGTTTTCTATTTAAATATATTTTAAAATGTAATTTATTCCTGTTATGCAAAGCTGAGTTTTCATCATCATCACTCCAGTCTTCAGTGTCACATGATCCTTTAGAAATCATTCTAATATGCTGATTTGCTGCTCAAGAAACATTTCTTATTATTATCAATGTTGAATGCAGTTTTTGCATTTTGCTTTGTAACAATATATTTTGTAACAATTTCCAATAAATTAATAAATACATTTGTACTAACCCCAAACTTTTGAACGGTATATAATTATAAACAAATTTCTCGTATTCCGAGTCAATTATCTGTCTGACTTCAGTATATCTTTTTCAGGACGGTCACAGATTGTGGGCTGGTGTACATCTCTGAAAATGCCTTCCAGCATAATTTCAAGCTGCAGTATGTGTGAGTGTTCTTTACATATACGACTGGCCTTCCCACAATACACTTGGGTCTCAGGGCTTGTACCTGTCAATCACTTCAAATCCTCTTCCCTTCTGATGAGTGAAGCTGCTTTATTGGTCTCAGGCGGTAAAAACCCTAGGCACATTTAAAGTTAGTTAGCAACTAAATGACTATTGAGGAAAACATTTTCACATTTCACTTCCAGAAATCATTTTACTGCATTTATTTCCGTAATTAAAAAGGAAATTTGCAGAGATTTGCTGTTCATGATCATTATGTCATCCAAGGGCGTAAGAATAATTTGAAAATTATGTTTGGTGGGATGCAGGAGACATTACAAAATCAGCTTGGCTCATGAATATTAATTGCATGACATGACATCTAGTTGTTCTACCTGATTTGCTATTTGCAGTGCAACCCTGTGACAGAGACCTTTGCTAGGTCTTACAGAAACCCAAAAAGGAAAATTCTGTCATTATTTATGCAAAACCTGTATGCTGTTTCTTTTCTTTGGAATTTTATGAGACTTAAAGGGATAGCTGAAGTTAGCCATTGACTTCCATAGACTATGGAAGTCAATGGCTACCGTCAACTTTTTGGTTACCAACATTCTTCAAAATATCTTCTTCTGTGTCCAGCAGAATAAAGAAAAACATACAGGTTTGGAACAACTTGAGGGTGAGTAAATGATGACAGAATTTTCATTTTGAGATGATATCACTAGATGGAAAAGAATATAGTTTAAAAACAGCACATCATATGAGTTTGTGAATGACATGAGGGTGAGTAAATAATGACAATTTTCATTTTGGGGGATTATTCCTTAAAAAATATCTCAAAATATAATGATAATTACCCAAAAAAGTGGGGGGACAATAATGGTTTTTAAGCCCTTCATCTCATCCAAATCATGTATACAACAAATCAAACTTCACTTACACCAAGAAACCTTATAGAACCTCTACAACAGAAGTCTTAATAGAAGAAAACTGATATATAGTAACTCAATACCTAAAAATAGAAGCATAACTATTTTTAATCATGCATTTTAGGGGCTAAAAGAGCCAACATCTATTCCCTCCTGAAGGGAAGATTTCTAATCACAGCATCAACAAAACACTAATGATATTAGCTGAAAGGTTGTTGACCCTTATCTCCACTATCTTGTAATCGTTATCTCCCAGTGTGTGCGACATGCCCACTGTTGTTGATGTGGGGGAAAGCGGTCACACAGGAGGGGGGAATGGGGGGGTTCTGAGGAAACATGAGAGCATATCCAGCAGTCACCTTTTACTCGCCCACTTTGGCGTATTATTGACAACTGATGCATAATAAATACACTCCACTAAGGGTCCATTATCACGCAATCAATATTTCACAGAGGGCTGCATGTGCAGAAGACCAGATGTGTCTGTAAGCTTCGTGTGGCGGTGGGGATGTACAGTATGAAAAATCAAAAGTATAAACGAGACTATCTTTTATACGCCGGGACCCATCCTTCGCTTCGGTTCTTTAAATCCACGGCCTCCCCCCTCCCTTCGACGCCAGTATGAAACGGCAGCTGCTATTCTCAGACGTTCTCTCCCTATGGTAGAATCGAGCTGTAATAGATAGGCCCCGATGGCCGACCCATCTGACATGAACTTTTGGGAGTAGGGAAAACAAATATTTGAACCCTTGCTGGCCCCCCATTAGCCCTGCCACAGAGAATCTATATCTGCCAAGCCGTTATTGTCCCCATCGGCTGTCATCTCTCTTTATTTAGCTTTAGATTTCAGCTTCCGTCTCCTCCAGAGGTCTCGCAAATTCAATTAAACAAGACGACAAATATCTCTGAATCAGAAACCTTGAATTGAGAAGCTTTCTGTACACAAAACGACGCAAAAAAAATCCATCAAACTATGTCTGCGGTCAACACACAGGCCTTCAAAATTCACTCTCTCACACTGAGTCAAACCTGTTCTAGCTTATCTGTGAGAAAGAGAAGAAATTCACTCAGCTAATTAAGCTCGAGTCCAGTTGTCAGCCAATACAGAGAGATGTGTGCCAGTGTTATTTAGAAATGCAGAGCTACTATGAAATATTTTGTTGCTTTGAATCTCGTTAGTGCCACTAGCTACTTCTCATACTTCAGGTTCTGCTTCTTTGTTTTCATTTTTGGGTGAACTATCCCTTTAGGCTTAAGTATTAGAGGCCAATTACACAGAATGGCTTTTTCACTGTTAAAAATGCAAGAAGCAGGTCAGCGGAATGGAAAAATGGTGCAAGGGTCTAGAGACACGTTTTTTTTTTTACATTTTTAACTTGAGCACCATATTTTTAGAATGCTGTGTCATGTGCGAGACTCTGCAAAAGATGCGAGACACGAGCACAAGAGATAAAAACATCTGTCTAGAGCGTGTTTACCCTTACAAATGAGGAATACTACAAGGAAAGTGATTGATCATAGGGTTAGGGTTATGATTGCATGTTTTATACATGTCCTTCTAGCACGTGTTTACAAAGAAAAACAATGGAAAAGTAGTGCAATGGAACGGAAAAATGCGTTCTTTGTGAACCGGCCCTTTAAGTTTGTGCTATGGACACGAAAGATACCTCAAATTGTGGAACTATTATTATTCTTAGTGATTGAGCGAAATATTTTCTCCTGGAAGTCAATACAACTGCCAAAAATCCCATTGAAGGGTTTCCTGGAGCTCAATCTAGAGCCCAGAACAATGTCTGTGTTATTTTTGTATTATTTATATGCTATTATAGTATTTATTAACATTTTGAATTTACATTTACATTTATGCATTTGGCAGACGCTTTTATCCAAAGCGACTTACATTGCATTATACTATACATTTGTATCGGAGTATGTGCAATCCCTGGGATCGAACCCATGACCTTGGCATTGCTAGTGCCATGCTCTAACCACTGAGCTACAGGAATTAGCTTTCATTTCACAAAAATCTAGTTATGTGATCAAATTCCTCAAAACAGGTTAAACTCTCTGTATCTGAGCTGTCTACACATCGTTTTTTGAAAGAGAATGAGTCCAATTTATTAAGGAGTCTATTTAACTATTGTACAACAGAGCCTATAGCCTCTCTCCTTTGTATATGTAATTCATATCTTTTCTTTTACAGAAATCTGGCCTCTAATTTACTGGTGCACATCAGTTGGAGGGTGTTCCATTCAGTCCCTCTGTTGAGTCTGTGAGTAACACACTCCACTCATGTACTGCTGTGCTGAGATTTACAGATTTATTCTACTCTGCTGGTGATTTGAGACTGAAAAAGTAAACAATTTACCTGTCTGAAAAATTGAAGTGATAGATTTGAGGTCCTACGTATGTATAATTTTGCTGAAAGCATAAAGAAAGCATAAGAAATCTCTTTCTCTTTTGCACAGAATTTTGAGGGACAATCAACTCACCTGCTCATGTGACATTTACTGGCTTCAGCAATGGCATAGAAAAAGACAAAGCGATATCGATTCTCAACAAAACTGTATTTACAATGGCAGCAGCGTCCAGCTGGATTCATTTGAAATGGATAACTGCAGTAAGTGCACCTATCTGGAATGGAACATATTTTAAGATCAAATGTGTAATTTTACCAAAAAGTGTAAATTCTGTGACTATGAGTTTGGGGCGGACCTATCCATTTGTCCAACCAACTGCAGTGTTTGGGAAACCTGTTTGAAATAAATCATTGCTTATGAATAAAATACATCACTTTTAAGATATTGAAACAAAATTGTCATAATGGTTACCATACACAACTGTTCAAAAGTTTGGGGTCCTTATGTTTTTTTTTCCTGCTCTGCAGGTGTTCCTGAAGTCAAAATCGACCCACCGACACTGACCACTCAAGAAGGTGGAAACCTGACATTTACCTGTCTGGTGACTGGAGTACCAACACCGACTATCCGCTGGAGAACTGAGCACCTACAGTCCAGCTGGACTCTGCAGGTACATGACACTGGTTTCATACTGTATTGAAATACTGAAGCTGTCAATGAAGCATCAATGGAAAGTGGCCAAAGTGATTTACCAGAGTAGTACATGAGCCTGGATCAACATCATTTGTTGGTACTGGAACATAAAAAACATGCAATCATAACCCTAACCCTATGATTAATCACTTTCCTTGTAGTATTCCTCATTTGTAAGGGTGTGTTCACACAGGCAGGTTTGGTTCAATTTAAATGATTTGTGGTCTGATTGCTCCGTTAGTGCGGTTTATTTGAATAAGTGTGAATGCTGCCATCCGAACCCTGTTGCTCACCAAACAAGCGCACCGCTGAAAAGGTGAGTCTTGGTCTGCTTCCAAACGAATTCTGGTGTGGTTCGACTGAAAAATGAACGCAACATGAACCAAAGATATCTAAACGAACCAAAAACAGGATGTGATGTCACAAGATGCGACCCTAAAAAAGACAGAATTCTGAAGCATGCCTGTTTTTTCTCATCATAGGAGCTACTGTACATTGCCCATTAACATCAGCAATGTCATCTCCTTGCAGCAGATCTTCATTTGTGTGTGTGATGGAGGGATTTCTGCCACTGTTTTTACTCCTTTACACATTTTATAAACATTTCACGAGTTCTCAACTGGTCAAAATACATACATACACGTACAACGAGCGCATTTAGCCCAGAACATAGCATTGTTTTGGATATTCGTTAAGTTCCATCTCAAAATATGTTTGTTTTTGTTTTGTATCTTTAGGTTCGGTCTTAAAAATTACAGTGTGAATGCTAAGTGAACCAGGACTAAATGTATTATTATTTTTGTTGTTGTTGTTGTTGCTCTGGACCAAAAGAACCATGCTACAAGTGTGAACAAACCCTTAGTCACTTTGGACAAAATTAAAACGTATAGTAAAATTGGTTGAAAGGACTGTTCTAGAAGTCCCTTACCCCAGCACACTATAATCTGGTTGGTTGATCAGACGTTGTTGCAGGACTTCAAAGAGTTTTACAATTTCAATCCATTAAATCTTGTCTACATTCATCTTTGTCCACAGCAAGAAATCTGGGGATCAACTCTGGAGCTGGTTCTCCACATGAGGAACGTGTCTTCTGGAGACAACCTGCACAATCTCACCTGTGAGGCGGAGAATCGTGCTGGAATGGATGAAGCCACGGTGCAGCTGGATATTGAATGTAAGTACTGACAATTTTTGTTCTTTAATTTTTGTCATTTTTTCTCACCTCGTACGCTGCCATTTTTTCTGCCAAAGACCAAGGTGTTTAGCATAAATGTCTACCAGCACATTTTCAAATCTGATTGCAACTGCAAATGAGATTCTTATGGAAAATAATTTCTGCATGTGAGTAAAAAAAAAACAAAAAACTGTGAGATAAATTTTACAGAGCCATGCACATGACATGCAGACAAAAATATATATATACATCGTGGCCATGAATAAAGACTTTGTTCTCTTGTTTCAAGTAAATTGTGCGCACAATATAATAATTTGTTCCCTCGTTTTAATAAATTGTGGCCACATTGTACTAATTCCTTTCTTCTCTCATTTTGATTTCAATAAAACAAGGGAACAAATTATTATATAATGCACACAATTTACTTAAAACAAGGGAATGAATTAGTAAAACGTCCTGACGTATAAGTAAGTTGTGGGAACGATTTGTTAATTTGTGGCCACAATATACATATATTTTCCTGCATGTTGTGCGGGGCTTTGTATTTTTAGTACATCAAGTTAAACTAAAAGAAAATGAGAAATGTTGCTTTGGCAAATAGCTGAAATAAAATAATAAGTTAAATAAAACAAGTTTTTTTTTATATTTTATTTTATTTCAGTTAGATTTTTTTTTTACAGTTTAAGTTTTAGCCTATTTAGATTCATTTTTATTTCAGTTTTAGTGCTTAATTTTTTTTTAATAAAAATAAATTTTTATTCATTTTAGTGCTTAAATTTTATTTTAGTTAGTTGAACTTTCATTTAGTTTATGTTTTTCATCTAATATTTATAGTTCATTTTATTTCAATTTCAAATGTAAGTGTTTTTAATATTTTAGTAAATGATAATAACCCTGCTCTTGAAAGAAGCAACAGCATTGCAATGGCCGAAATTTTCCATCGAAAATCCTCCCATATGACCGCACTCCACACCACAGCAATTATCACTGTTTATCACCTCCTCTTCAGAAAGAAGAAAAACAGTGCTTGACTTCAGACAAATGTATAGCCATCAAGGGAGCGATAATGACTGTCAGGAAAATGGGATGATAACCGTCTTCAGATCTTGTTTGTTCTCTACTAATGGATTTCTCTCCCCCATAGTCCGGAAATATAATTGTGAGGACCGATTGGCAGATAGCAAGTGTGCTAGCTGCCAGTCTATCAGAATCACGTGACCAGTGGACAACGGCTCGTCGGCGGCCACTGCTTAATTAGCTCCTAAATTAGCAGGCCGGTTATTTCAGCGAGCTCTCGAGATCCTGCACAGCGCGCAGGTGCTGCCACGGCATAATTCTGACCCGAAACATCTTTTATTAAACCCAGATGCTAATCGATAATATAATTCCCTAGCGTTAGTTATGGCCTTAGTGTACTGTAGCTCCAGATGATGAAATTCACCTTCAGCCATCTACCTTAACTGCAACCCAATTAATGGATTAAATTATTTAATTCCTTTTGATAACCACAATTAGTGGAGTTCACAGATGGCTCTCGAACTTGCTCAACCGTTAACATCGGGTCGGTGTAACGAGGATGGTTTTTCAAGCGTGAACTCTAGGCCATGACACAAATGACTGTGATTCTCCGTGCGAAGCACTTTCTGGAGGCAGGGTCACGGGTTAAGAGCACTGAAATGGTTATGAAGCAGCGACCGGGCTGTGCGCATCAGCATGTTCTCCTGGCTAAAAGAACCATTTCCTGTATCCCACCTTCACCAGGCTCTCAAGTGCCTCTTGTGGTTAGGTCCCCTAAACAGACAGAGATTTATTATTTATAACAGGTCAACAGGTTTACTGTAAAGATGGAGCACACTGATTCATGGAAAAAATTAAGACGGATGCGCCAATCATTTGAGCTATTCTGAAGAACAGGTACTAGATATAGAAAAGCATTATTCATTCAGGAACATTGTGTGAGCTTCTTTACAACAATGATTTCCGGCGGTAAGCGAACACACACACAAATAATAGATAAAACACAAATAATGTATAGTTATAATGTACAGTATAAAGCATATTCTTAAAATATTCTCATTTAATAAATTAAGATAATTAAAATTCTTCAATGATCATTTAATTATTTAATATTTTATTTATTATAATAATTTATTATTATTTAATAATAATAATATTAGTACACCATTGAAATCTGCTTTAAAAATATATGCTTTTTGAATAAGAATAGAATAAGTGCTCATAATAATATAGTATAAATAAAGATTAGATAGCCAGATGTGTAAAGTTTGTTGTACGTTTAAAAAAAAAATGGTATTTAAAGGGATAGTTCACCCAAAAATGAAAATTATCTCATGATTTACTCACCTTCAAGCCATCCTAGGTGTTTATGACTATCTTCTTTCAGACGAACACAATCTGAGATATATTAAAAAATATCCTGGCTCTTCCAAGCATTATAATGGTAGTGAATGGGGGGAGTGTTTTGAAGCCTCCCCAAAAATGCATCCATCCATCATAAATATAATCCAGAGGGTTAATAAAGGCCTTCTGAAATGAAGTGATGGCTTTTTTATGAGAAAAATATCCATATTTAAAACTTTACAAAGTAAAATAACTAGCTTAAAGCAGAAGGCTGTACATATCGATTTGCGGCGGAAGAGTAAACTCTGACCTGACGCATGACGAATGCAGAAGCGCAGAGGATAGAGCAAAACAAAACACCGATCACAAATTAGATGTCTAAAACGAGAAATTTTAAAGAGAAATGTAGGAGGATTTCGATATAAGACAGGAGGAGCTTGAGTTTGTTGCCCAGCCCTGTTTGAACCGCAAGAGGCATCTAAGCTTATGACTCTACATCCTGCGTCAGAAATTAATCATTCATTTCTGATCCCTCCAGGCCACAAGTGTTGTTGGTTTTGTTCAAAAATAGCTTTGTTTTTATTCCATGCACGTTGATGGACGTGAAGTTACACCGGATTAATCGTACTACATCCTGCGTTGTACATAGTGTCACGGGTTACTCATTTGGCGCAAGTCGACTTGCGCAGTATGCATACGGTCATCTGGCGGAAACTAGTTATTTTACTTTATAAGGTTTAAATATCGATTTTTTTTTTTTTACAAAAACCTATCGCTTCACTTCAGAAGGCCTTTATTAACCCCCTGGAGCCGTATGGATTACTTTTATGTTGGATGGATGCATTTATCAAAACACGCCCCCCGTTCACTGCCATATAAAGCTTGGAAGAGCCAGGATATTTTTTAATATATCTCCGATTGTTTTTGTCTGAAAGAAGATAGTCATATACACCTAGGATGGCTTGAGGGTGAGTAAATCATTGGGATAATTTTCATTTTTGGGTGAACTCTCTTTAACTCGTTTTATGATGTCAGTGTGACAAAAACGCTAAATGAACACATACACAAATCACAAACAATAAAAATTATTTTTCTTTTTGAAATCTACTTTTAAAAAAAGTCCTTATAATAACAGAGTAAGGACCTCTGATTAGGTAGTCAAATAAAGGTTGTACTTTTTAAAAATCATTTTATCCTTAAATGCACACAGATCACTATCCTATTGCACACACAACTCTGACATGCATTCTTAAAGGGAAAGTGCACTTCAAGAGAATGTTCTTTGCCATAATCTATCACTATCCCTTTTACATTAGTCCAAGATGATAAAATAATCTAAATCTCAAAATAGGCAGAAACAATTATATATCCAATATCGGCCAATATTGCGCATCCCTAATGGACTGTGATTATATCTCACTGCACACGTGTGAACTCATTCCCCGTCTGTGTTTAGTTCCAGTGCGGATCTTGTTTCTAAAGGACCCAGAACCACAGCATCACTGGTGTTTCCCATTTGCTGTGGACAGCAATCCTCCCGCCACCATCAAATGGCTGTACAACAACACGCCTCTCATCGAAACCCGCTACACCTACACCGAACTGATCAGAGATGCGGCCGATGGCTCTGTTCAACACGGCTGTCTGTTCCTCAACAAGCCCACCCATCTGAACAATGGCAACTACACACTCATTGTGGAGAATAAACTGGGTAGGGACCAGGCTATGGTAAACGGGAAGTTCATGGATAATCCTTTTGACCCCCTTGACCCAGAGGGCATCATTCCTGGTGAGAGCACATCATCACACAACATGTATTGCATCAGCTTTGTTGTGCATTGAGTGATTTATTGTCATCCTCTCTCTCCACATGCCAGTCCTCCCTGACGACCCAAGTAAGTTACTCTAAGTCAGATTCCTGTAAATCAAATGTCCAAATGGCTTTTAACTCACAATTGCTTTGATTATTGAAATATTCAGTTATCTCATTCACAGCACAAAAAAAAAAAAAAATCCTTGGTGTTTTTGTCATCTTCCAGTATAAATACCTAAACATTCCTAAACCAAGATACATTTACTTGAGAAGCAAAATAAATAAGATATTAAGTCTTGTTTTATGAAAAATGTATCAAAATTAAGTGACTTTTTACTTAAAACAAGTAAAATTTGAACATTAAACTTCATTCAAAGGGAAAACAGGATGTTTTTTCTTTCTTAATTTTGATAAATTTAATATCTTAAATGATAAATTTAAAGAGGACCTATAATGCTGCTTCACATTTTCAACTTTCTCTATATCAGTGCACACGGTTTCTGAACTCCCTGAAATGCCTCCACTGTAGTCTTGAGTTTTCTTCCAGGAATGAACACGTCACAATGATAGTCATTTAAATAATTCCCATCCAATGCATACACAAAATAAAGTGGCGGGGCCTGGTTGAGTTAAGTTAGTAGTGTGCTGAAACTCGCTGTTATGGTAAGGGGTGTGATATTTCCGAAACACTCAAAGCAGTTGACCAATCACAACACACTGGTCCAGCCGACCAATCAGAGCACACTTCACTTTTCGGAAGGAGGGACTTCATAGAGACAGGAACTAAACAGAGCGTTACTGACAGACTGGGAAGAGAGGTGCTTCAACAATGTCAAATATGTGAAAAATTATGTGTTTTTGAACATTCAAGCATGAAAACCTATTCTAGTAGATCCTGAAAACAAAATCAAGATGTTGTACAAGGGCATAATATATATGCTTTAAAGGGTTTGTTCACCCAAAAAATGAAATTTCTGTCATTAATTACTCACCCTCATGTCGTTCCACGTCCGTAAGACCTTCATTCATCTTCGGAACACAAATTAAGATATTTTTGATGAAATCCAAGAGGATTTTTATCTCCCATAGAAAGCAACAAAATTACCACATTCAATAATGAGCCGGCGTTCAGACGTAAACACGGAAGCTCTGCAGTTCGTTCACTGCACTAACTGCGTAACAGACTTACAGGGAAGAGGAAAAATTGTTGAATAAAGTCGCTATTTTTGTTTTGTTTTTGTGCACAAAATGTATTCTCGTCGCTTCATTACATTATGGTTAAACCACTGTAGTCACGATGACTATTTTAACGATGTCTTTACTACTTCTCTGGACCTTGAATGTGGTAATTTCATTGCCTTCTATGGGAGATAAAAAAAAACTCTTGGATTTCATCAAAAATATTTTTGTGTTCTGAAGATGAACGAAGGTTTTACGGATGTGGAACAACATGAGGGTGAGTACTTAATGACAGAAATGTCATTTTTGGGTGAACTAACCCTTTAATACTTAATAAAATGTATCTTGATTTAAAAATGTTTCGATATTTGTACTGGAAAACAAGAAGAAATATTAAGAAAATTATTTTTTGCAGTGTTAATAAAGTAACATTTCATTAAATGTTTTAACATTAGCAGCTCCCACCAACCAATCAACAGAGACGGAGAAACTGGAGAGCAGAGTGTTTGGGGTATGAGATGAGTCACATATGATGCACAACATCTTGTTATTTTTTACATTCTTGTATAACTGTTATCGCTCAAATTTTTTCATAGGTGTCAGTAGCGGTGGGTCTTGCTGTGTTTGCGTGCACATTTCTGCTCATCATGGTTGTTGTCATCAATAAATGTGGACAGCACTCCAAGTTCGGCATCCACCGTAAGTTCTTCTTAGTCAACATGAAATCAAAACCACCCATATTTACTTAATGCACGTTCCTGGTTTAATTGTGCATGTTATTTCATATTAACAAACATTTTGCTTCCTAAACCTTGCTTTTGTATGGCTCTGAAACAATTTTCCTTTTCACAATCAAATTAATTCTCAACGGATACAATTGAGCCTCACCCTGTATTCTCATTAAATATCCTGTTTTGCTTGAAAATTAGTTGCAATTAACATTTCATGTTGATTTTTTTGTGTATTACCAAAATCCCTTTCCATATTTGCAACGCCTCAGAGCAGCTACTTTGGGCATGTAAGACCAACTTGAAAGGGGAAGTTCTTGCCAAACTTAGATTCAAATAACATATTTCAAATCAGTAGCAAAATCCATCTCATAAATGAGAATCAGAGCTTCTAACAGCAGCTGCAGTATTCCTCCATATTGTGCATTGTAGTCTCTCCCATTCATAGCAATCTTAATATATATAGAGTCTTTGTGAAAAGTCAGACTGAAATCAAAACAGACCGCATTTACTTTCTTAATGCATATTGTGCATGTTACTCCATAATTTTGCTCCGCACTGCTCTAAAACAATTTTCCTCTTCAAATCCCTTTTACTTTTCAAAATCTTCCCACCAACTATCCAATTTGGCATGTAATGGCATGTAATCAAGCCCCACCCTTCATTTTTTCTCATTAAACATCCTATTTTACTAAAAAAATACATCAGATTACAGAAGTATAATGATTAACATTATTCCGATAGTTCACTTTAGACATTATAAGTAACTTTGCAACTACATATCAACTAACTCTCAATAGATATTATAGACTGTCTGCTTAATATCTGCTAACACTTTATTTTGATGCTCCCCAACAGACATTCTACTGACTATAAGTGACTTTGCAACAAGTACATGTCAACTTATTCTATTAACCTGAACCTAACAGTCTACTAATACTCTAATAAGAGTTAGTTGAAATGTAGTTGCAAAGTTACTTTTATTTAGTAGAATGTCTAATGTGGACAAATAAAGTGTAATCTAAAATTATTACTTTTTTATGTATTACTAGCCGATATGTCAAGGTCATGTGATCTAAATATGGTGGCCAGTCCACCATTTGTAGGATTTGTAGTTTTTTTGTAGGCTACTAATATGACTGAAGCCTTCATCTCATGTTATCATTTCATCTGTGCTACATTTTTCATTTAGAGTGCCTTTTTACATAGACACCTCGATATTTCTCCCAAAATACAGCTTAGAACTCATTAATTTTCTCTTAATCAGAAAGCTAAATCAGTTTACGTCTCAAATGAAGATGTTTTGAGGTCTTTCAAAGAAAAGGGAACTAAACAAACATCGCAGAAACAAACCAGGTGTGACTCACGCAACAGCAGAAGAATGTTAGTGCTAAACAAGAAACCCAGAGACAGCACAATCACAGCCCATGCCAAAATGACTTTCTCCATTATTATTTTGGAATCTGAATGAGTTCCACAGGAGGCATTGTGTTGCTTTTAAGTAACGCACAAAAAGCAAGCGAAATACAGTCTCTTCTAAGCTGTAACTTTGTACAGTGTCAGCCTAACAGCTCGGCAAAGTGCTGCCAGGTCTTAATTACAGCATGCAAAGTAAATAGCATCGGGAGCCCCAGCCGCGAGCGAGCCATTAAAGAAGAGTGATGGAGCCAGGCTTTTCAGGTCCACTCGCTCCGCTCACAAAGTGCCTAAGTGGACCTGATTGCCTCCCTCCCCTCTCGCCCTCTATTCCCTGCGTTCCTCTTCTCTGCCCAGTCTGGGGTCTCTGCGGTTATAGCTTGAGTGGGTTTTGTGATTTGAACACGAGGCCTTTGCGTTTAATCCTGCTTCCTAAAACTGAGGTGATTTGCTTCGGATCAAGTAAACATTCTGCTAGAAATCTGTTGTATAGATGCTGTTTTGTGCATGCAATAATTTGTCAATTTTAAACATTTCTACATACATCCAACACAACATACTCTTAGTGGTGTTTGCAAGTATCACCAGTACTACTTCTCACAATTAGGGTTACAGATTGGAACAATCCCAAACTTCGAGTATTAAATTGCACTATGTAACCATTTGTGCTACATGATACCTCAAATCCTGCAGCTTGTCGAAAAAAGTTTTCTAAATCAGGGGTTTTAAATCATATAGATGCCATGGACCACTAAATAAGATCATTATTGTGCAATATTTTCATGTATGAAATCCATATACATATGTGTAAAATAATATTTGGAAAATATTTAGTTTACGTTACATTATGGCACAGACAAGCAACTTAAAAATTCTAGTTTGTGACCAGGGCTTGACATTAACTTTTTTGCTCACCAGCCACTGTGGCTATTGGTTTTCCAAAGTTACTAGCCACTCCGGATTTTCACAGGCCACAATTTTGACATTGATACCATGGGGAAAAAACTGCCATATAGATATTTTTAATATCATCTCATAATTTGGCAGCAGGTATATTAGGCTTCTGTCACTTTAAGACCTGACGTACAAATCCATTATACTCTTACACATGCCTTTTCTTTCTCAACTGTTTACATTCACTTAAAACATAACTGACTGAATACTTGCCAAGATAGAAATTTTGACATTATTTTGTGTGTACTTGACTGTTTAAGCTCAATACGCATTGAAAAATAACTCAATTTAGTACTGAGAATTAGCACTTTGGGTGTGAGCACAAAATCTGCAGGAATGAGTAAAATGTGCAATACTCACAATCCCACAGCGAAATTTACGACCTGTAACACTGACAATATTTATCTGGAGCAAATGAAATGAGTGAGGGGAGGCGGGTTTGTGTGTCATCTCGCTGTCAAAGATGAGAGAGAGAGAGAGAGAGAGAGAAAGAGTAGCTGGTATCGTGTATCTATTCTGCGGAAAATGAGTATTGGAAGCATTTCAGATATTTCAGTGTCGTTATGTATCGAAAAATCGATATTTTTGACAACACTACATTTCACTTAGTTTATTATTTCAGATGCCTTCTTAAAAGACTACAATTGAAAAATGTATATACTATATATAAAATTAAACCCACCAAAGTGGCTAGTAGGAGTGACAAACGTCTTAAACGCCACTGCTGAAATCCACCTGCATTTGGCGGGTGTTAATGTCAAGCCCTGTAAGTGACAAACTTAAATGTTCATCTGTAAACACTAGGGTAAATCTGAAACGTAACTGGCTAGGAGTGTACAAGGAAAATTAAGAGAGATGTTGTCAAACTGCATAGGAATTTGTCTAGAGCTCTTCAGATGTTGACTCTGTAATTGCCAATAAGTTGATTAACTTATCAGGGCTCAGGTTATAGATGTGAAGAAATATGCCGACCCAGAGCTGCTTGGGAACCACTTCCTGTCTGTGTGTCTACAGGTTCGTCTGTTCTAGGCACTGAGGATGATCTGGCCGTGTCTCTCCGCTTCATGAACTTCGGGGCAAGTCCGCTATCTTCAGATGATGGCACACTGGATTCCGGCTTGTCCAGTTTTGTAGAGAACCCGCAGTATTTCTGTGGCATCATCAAAGACAAAGACATGTGTGAGTGTCTCACTAGCCCATAATAGCACACAAGTTTTCAGCATGCTGATTCAATTTGTGCCAAATTAAAGGGATTCATACTTTGTATTTTGCAGGTGTCCAACACATTAAAAGAAAAGACATTGTTTTGAAGTGGGAACTGGGTGAAGGAGCTTTTGGCAAGGTTTACCTGGCAGAATGTGCCAACCTTTGTCCGGATACTGACAAGATGCTGGTTGCTATTAAGGTTATATTTTGTTTATTTTGTTATATTATGTATTTTTATGTTCCTGAAAAAATATTAATGTTTTCATTAAATGTTACTTTTTTCTTTATAATTTAAATATATATATATATTTATATTTNAATTTATATATATATATATTTATATTTAATTTGCAAAAAAAGATAGAAATTATACAGCTAGCGCATATACACACATTTGAAAAAGAACAATGGCAAGCAAATCAAAACATTACTAAATGGTTAGTAATTTTCAACCAGTTCTTCCTGATTTGTCCAAAACTATCACAAGTTTTCACAATTCTGCCAAAATTTCGTTATCAAGCTAGATAACTATCTAGATAAGTTAAACAACATTCAATTCAACCACAGAAAATGATTACGTTTGCAAAGCAAAGTTGTTATTGATAACAAACTATTATAAAACATTTTTGTTAACTGAAACAAAATAAAATATAAAAAATGGATGTAAAACTTAAACTTAAAAAATTAAAAGAAAAATGTAATTCCAAAAAATAATTAAAAAATTAGAAAATAAAATTTGTCAGGAAGTAGTATTAAAACGGATTTAAATTACAAATGCAATTTTCATCTAAGAAAAGTTTATTTCCCTGAATGCATTACCTGTCTTACGTTTAATTGAAAGTATCCAAATACTTTTGTGGGGGCAACTTACGTTCACTGTATTTGAACATCTGACTGTCTTCATGTGTAGACCTTGAAAGTCGCCAACGAGTCCACCCGGCAGGACTTCCAGCGCGAGGCCGAGCTGCTCACGGTGCTGCAGCATGAGCACATAGTGCGGTTTTACGGCGTGTGTACAGACGGAGAACCTCTGGCCATGGTGTTTGAGTACATGCGACACGGAGACCTCAACCGCTTTCTAAGGTCAGTCTAATAACCACCAGCCACTCACAGAGAATTAACTACAGTGCCAACAATGTGGTGTAGCGGTCGGAAACTGACCAGCTGAAAGAGCCTTTAGAGAAAGAGCTTCTATCCATATTTGCTATCTTAGGACAACCTTAAAAATGTGTTTCGTTGGACAGATATAGCAAAAAGCATATAAGAAATTACTTCAGAGAAATATGTTGCAAGCTGGACCCGACCCAAGAAAGCTTCAAATGCCCTCTAAAGTGTTAATAGTTAATAATCTAGCCTGCTAGTCAACTTTCTGAATTTTGTATTGGACTCATTTTACATGAAAAGTTGCATCAAGACCTTTCATTTACCATATTTCCATTTACAACTACTGAAACCCAATGCCAAAACTGAGTAGAAACCCAAATGCAGATCCAGCTTTGCAATGCTCCGGTCTTAATTAAGATGTAAAGTTCACTGAAGTATGAGGTGGCTGATGGGGGACTGACTGACCATATGTCCGGCACAGCTGAGTCTCGGTGCGTAAAGATCCAGTCTGTTTGCCAGGTGGTTGCTGGGGCCAGATTGGGAGTGGGGACAAGTGAATGTTTGAGGGGGAGATGGAAATCGCATTTTCACGTGTATGGATGTGGCTCCAGTCTCGGTTGCAGCTGCCCCATCCTGCCACCTGCCTGCTAAACTAATAGGGATCACATACTAAACCTCAGAACAGAAAAGAAGGCAAGCGTATACATGCGTATATTAGGATGAATGGAGACAGTGGTTTGCTCATTGAGGCTTGACACGCAAGGCAATGGTGAGCAATGGTGCTTGTGATATCATCTAGCAGATGTTTTTTATCCAATGTGACTTACTACAATCTGGAGGTTGCTCAAAATCATAACAGTATAATTCATCCAAACTTGGCGTTACCAACAAATTTTAACCACTACACCATTATAAATAAAGGTTCCAAAAGGGGGTTTTCACTGTGATGCCAAAGAAGTACCATTTTGGGTTCCCCAAAGAACCTTTCAGTGAACAGTTCCTTAAAGAACCTTTATTTCTTATCTTTAAAAACCTTTTTCCACTATAAAAGAACCTTTTGTGCAATGGAAAGGTTCCATGCATGTCAAAGGTTCTTCATGGAACCGGAACCATCGATGCCAATAAAGGACCTTAATTTTTGTAGGATGCTTGTGTTCCGAAAGAACTACTAGCATACTGCTTGTTGCACACTACCTACTACTTAAAAAAAAACAGCATGCAGTGTATAACGATAAAAAATAGCATGCTGCATTGTTGTCACTTTGCTAGTGAGTGGCATCCAGTTATGTCGTAACTCGTAAGCACAGAACTTTTTCATTTTTCATTCAATTTTGTGCAAAAATTTCTTCGCTTTAAGCAGTTTGATCAAATAATGTGCCAAGGTAATGGTTGGTGTCATTTCCAGTTCATTTATTATGGTTGAAATAATGTGCTGAAGTCCTAAAACCTGGAAATAAGTTAGCATTCTTGAACTTCCAGGTCCATCATCCTGAACTCAGTGGGTTTTTTGAATGGATTTTTGGTTAAATGGCTCAAATAAGGTCTGTGGTTAACAAGTTCAAGATGTTTTCACGTTTTTTTAATGACATAAAATACATGAATAATACTGCTAAATGGGACTATAGAGGTTGTAAGGGACATTAAACGTCATCACACTAAACAGTTAAACTCATCTACTCACTAGTCCGCTCTCACAGCCTTATTGTGTTTATAATCACACTCTTGCAAACTTTCCAACACGTAGATTTTAAATAAAGATTGAAAGAGTTATTGGAAGCTTATGGTGATACTGAAGTTGTGCAACTGTGTAGTTCATTTATAGCCAAACTTTAGCTTTTTATTTCAGCCAATTGTATTTAGGCTTCTAAATTCAAAAAGCTGAGTTAATTTGTGAAAATTATCTTGATGAAAAAACAAACTTTTCTTGGTCACAGAGCTTATTTTCTGCAATAATCCAAAAGCCAATGGAAAAAAAATCCTTCAGCCTTTTAATTAAGGAACCAGGGTCATGCTAACTTGCCTGCTCTGCAAAATTATGTAATACCTGCAGAACTCTGTGGAGGATCAAGTAGAGAGCATTGCATTGTGGGATACAGTATTCCCCACACTCTTATAAAGGTTCTTTACTGGCATCTGATTCCATAAAACCTTTCCATTGCACAAAAGGTTCTTAATTGTGGAAAAAGGTTCCTTAGATTGTTAAAGTGTTCTTCACACTAAGAACTACTCACTGAAAGGTTCTTTGTGGAACCAAAAATGGTTCTTCTATGGCATCACTGCGCAAACACTCTTCTGGCGAGTGTAGTATGCTATGAATGCATACTAAACATCTAGAACAATTTAGTAAGGTAATCTATGCATACAGAAAATTCACGTAACATGCACATACTACAAAAATAGTACTAGTAATATGCTAGCATGCCATTCTGAACACATCCAAAATCTCTTTTCTCAGGTTAAATTTTTTTTAAGCATCTGTTAAATTAAGTGTGTTGTGTTTGTACAGGGCTCACGGTCCAGATGCTCGCATCTTGGACGAGATGAAGGTTCCTCCGATGGGTCAGCTGAACCTTCCTCAGATGCTCCACATCGCAGCTCAGATTGCCTCGGGCATGGTGTACCTCGCTTCCCTTCATTTTGTCCACAGAGATCTGGCCACCAGGAACTGTTTGGTTGGAGAAGGGCTGGTGGTGAAGATCGGGGATTTCGGGATGTCAAGAGACATTTACAGCACTGATTACTACAGGGTAAAACATGTCATTTCAATATCAATGGTGTTACTCCAAAAACTGACAAAAGTGACAGATCATTGGTCTGATGGGAAATATTTGTGTTCATATTGAGATCTCTAATAACTTTGGTTGTCTGTGCAAATTTGAGTACAATTTGAGAAACTGGAGACTCATTTCACTAAAGTCTGGGAGAATCATTTGAGACACTAAAGAGATTGTGATTTTGCCTTTCTTTCCTTTATAGGTTTTTGTATATTTACCCACAGCAGAGATGTTTGGTTGTAATTTGTTCTCATTCACGTCATCAGGTCGGTGGGAGGACGATGCTGCCCATTCGCTGGATGCCGCCAGAAAGCATCATGTACAGGAAGTTCACCACAGAGAGTGATATTTGGAGCTTTGGAGTGGTCCTTTGGGAAATCTTCACCTATGGCAAACAACCATGGTATCAGCTATCCAACAGTGAGGTACAGTCCACATTTGATGCTCAAAGTTAGTGTCAACCATTTATGGCTGTACAATTGTACGATTTAAATGCCAAACTCATTCATTGTTAAGACTTTAATAAAACAATACAACCACAAAACAAACCGATTTTAAAGGTAAAATTTACCTAAAAATTACAATTCTGTCATCATTTACCCTCAAGTCGTTCCTGTATCTGGATGGAAATCAGAAATGTAACAATTGTGGTTCCAACTGATCTTATTAATGATTCTTGAAGTATTTTTAAGGCCAAAAATAGTAAACAATACTATTTTTGCATATTGAATTTTTCAATCAAAGTTACATAACCATTCATTTTTTTTTTTTTTATGAGAGAGAGAAATTGAGTTTCATGCAACAAGGATGCATTAAAATGACCAAAAGTGACATTTATATGGTTACAAAAGATTTCTATTACAAATAAACACTGTTGTATTGAAATTTATATTCATCAAGAACCCTGAAAAAAATGTATCACTGTTTCCACAAAATATTAAGCAGCAATTACCGTTTTTGACATTGATAATAATAAGAAATGTTTCTTCTAGAATGATTTCTGAAGGATCATGTGACACTGAAGCCTGGAGTAATGATGCTGAAAATTCAGCTTTGCATCACAGAAATAAATTACATTTTAAAATATATTACAATAGAAAACAGCTATTTTGAATTGTAATAATGTTTCACAATATTACTGTTTTTATTGTATTTTTGAAATAATGCAGTCTTTGTGAGCAGCACAAGAGACTTCTTTCAAAAACATTTAAAAATCTTTTGAACAGTAGTGTAAACAAAACTCCTAATATCTGTATCTTTATATACATGTTTGTCATATAAAAAGCTAGTCAGCATGGAAGCACCAAATATAATGCAATGCAAAGCAGCATATTTATTTATAGTAATGTTCTTACATATAGAATACATAAGACTTTTTTCAACTTTAACATTCTGCAAAATATCTCCTTAAATGTTTCACTGAAGAAAAAAAAAAAAACAGGTTCAGATCAAGAGGGCGAGTAAATGAATTTTCATTTGGCAGTAAATGACTCCTGTAATGTTTACCAGCAATGACAGCAGTGATTTAGACTGTCTGAAGGCATCAGTGCTGGTCAGTGAGCTAAAGCAAACAGACAGAGCTATGCCCAACCTTCATCGTGATGTGAACATCCATTTTGGACTGGATCAGACTGTGCTCTTAAGCACTTATGAACGAGCAGATCAATAGATTTTTCGGTTCCAGAGCAATCCAGACCTTTCAGATTAGGCACCAAAAAGTGGACCCTGGTGTGACCACAACTGCACTATTATGCTGGAGAGGCCTCTCTTCTTTCAACAGAGAGGTAGATCACTTTCCCACCAACTCGATTTTAATCCGATTAAACCTCATCTTCGCCTTGGGCCGACGTTGTTTAACCTTGTTAACCTAATCCTTCCCGAGCCATGATGGACACAGCTAATTATCAGGAGCCTAATTGTACGGGACAGAGACGGATCGTTCGTGACTCCATCTGCGAGGAAAGAGGGTGCCAGACTTTCAGAGGGGTCAATGTGAATTTTTGTTAATTTATTGCAGTGATTGAAAGCCCATTTCAGAATGATGTTCTGTGGTGCTGACAGTCTCTTCACCTTATTTGATTAAGAGGCAGTGCTTGAAGGGCTTGAAGTCACTGGCGTTTTAAATAGCCACTAGGAATAGCCATGGAGAGAAGAAAGTAATTCTTTACCAGCAGCTGCAGCCTGTAGAAAATAGAGTATAATAAAATATGTGTATATAATGTACTACAAAAACATACTGTAACTTTCAGAATGCAAAAATCCTCCACACTAAATAAAAGAGCGTTTATTGACACAAAGCTACAAAAACGGCTCGTTCTGAACATCTGAATACTGTACATAATTGCATGACTGCCCACATTTACATGTGAACAATCTCTATATTCTATATATGAAGAGGATGTTTATGTATGAATCTTGAAGGCAAAGCTCCAAAAAAGGGAAGTTTAATTCAAAAGGTCAGAGAGATGGTGGAAAATAGTTTAATAACAATTTAATAAACAAAAACAAAAAAACAACAACTGACCTTCTATAGGTGTCCTCAGGAAATAAAAAAAAACAATAATAATTTAAAAACATTAACATTTTTCATAATTATATTTAAATATATGCTATGACACCTTTAAAAGCGCACACACAAAATACATTAAAATAATAATTAAATTATAATTGTAACATTTTAGTTATACTGTATGTATAAAATTGTTAATTATTAATAATTACTTTTCAGTGTCTGCTATGACCCCTTTGAAAAAAATTCCAAAATGTATAATTATATATACAGTATAATTGATTTTGCACAGAAAATAATTCTCTCTCTTATATATATATATAAAAAATATAACCAAATATATAAGCATCAAAATCATGAATGATTTTTTTTTGCACTAATTGTTTTTTTTTAATTAATTCTTTTTTAATTATAATTATAATTAAGTGGACCTCAGGGAAAAAAAAAAATTAAAGTACCACTACAACCACTATCTCACTGTAAATATGAAATATTTCCCCTCTTTCCAGGCCATTGAGTGTATCACGCAGGGACGAGAGCTGGAACGGCCACGTACCTGCCCGAAGGAAGTGCATCTCCTCATGCAGGGCTGCTGGCAGAGAGAACCGCAGCAGAGGCTCGTCATCAAGGACATCTACAACCGCCTCGTGGCCCTCGTCAAGAACCCGCCTGTCTATCTGGACATCCTGGAGTAGCAGCACACTGTAGGCCCTGCATGGAAAAGACATGCTTCTGATAGCAGGTTGTTTGGGCTGAGAAGGAAAGTCATTGGTGGGTTATGGACAGACAGAATTCACGAACTGTCTCAGATGTGCAGTATGAACATTGTGTTTGTTGATGTGTAAGATTGTGTCCATGTGTTTAAATTTGAAATGGACTGAGTAAAAGAACAGTGGATACTTTGAACATGCATTAGTGGAAATTGCTCATGACTCAACCCTGAAGGGACACTAGATTTTCTATATGAGGATACTGATGTCAAGGCCTTGTAATTAAAGTTCATTAAAGGTGAAGTGTGTAATTTTTTCCCCTATCCAGATTAACATTCAGAGACATTGTAGGTTGATTTCCCCAATAAATGTAAAAAGTGTGGCTCTGTTTATTTGAGCATTCCACCCAGCCTGACCTAACAACAGTGCCTCAACCAATGGCGTGAGCTTGAAGGAGGGACTTGCTTGAATTGAATTGTTCCAACTCCGGTTAATTTTTTTTTTGAATTTGTTGCTCTAATGGCATATACATTATATACTTCACCTTTAAGCAAAACAAAGACTCTTTCGTTGTTGATTTACAAGTTGTGCCAAGCTGACCGCATTTCTTTTTAATGTCTTGCGATTATGAATATATTATATCAACATGTTATGAGTGATCTTCACATGCATGTATTGTACATCTCTCAATGTTTAACAGCAACTTCCTGTTATGGCTCCCGGGTTCTGCTTTATTTCCTAAATTAGAAGCATCAGCAAGGCCAGCAACTACACGACAACAGTGGAAACACATGGGCTGTGTACGGAATGGAGTACTAACATACTGCATACTATTTTTTTTTATTGAAACAGTATGTAGTATGGAACGGTAAACTTTTCAAGCAGTAGTTTGTCACATGAATTGCATGCTTAAGGCAAGACACCACAGGTGAATATGGCAATTGTTAACAATAGATATCACCATTCTTTCCCACGCGACAATGACATTTTGTTGGCCTGCAGACGCAAGCTTTTGAAATCGAGTTTCAAAGTGCAAGTTTTTGAAAACGATACGTCATCATCTCCATGTAAACAACAAAAACGCAAATTTTTGAAAATGGTGACGTCATGCGCATGTTTCTTTACAAAGTGATATCGCCAACTACTGGCCTGGCAGCAAAATACAGCATTTTTAGTTGTTTTCACCGATCATTTTGACACGAAAAAACTAAAAGAAAAACGTTTTAGTACATCGTTGTCATGTAAACATACCCTGAGACAATTGTTTTGTATTATCAGTTTTATGAACTGTTATGCTTTCTAGAACAGAAATATGAACATTTGATAAAGCCAGTTTTTCAAAATTGTTTAATTTTGTTGACACATTAGAGTTAAAGGGCCCTATTTTAACGATCTAAGCACATGGTCTAAAGCGCACGGCGCAAGTGCACTTGGGGTGTGTCCGAATCCACTTTTGCTAGTTAAAGGACAGGAAAAGTGGTCAGCGCGCATGGTCTAAAAGGGTTTTCCCTTTTATCTTAATGAGTCATGGGTGTGTTTTGGGCGCGACGTGCAATAAACCAATCAGAGTCTCATCTCCCATTCCCTTTAAAAGCAAGTTGCGCTCACTTTTGGATATCTCTTGAATACCTCCATAAATCAGAAAATACTGTCAAAAAAATGATTCATACAATGAAATTATTTGAACAAACCATTCTCATTCTCAAAATTTGGTGTATGCAGTGCAACGAAAATGGAGATTTTACGAAATGTCTTGTAATTAAAATCTATAGATACAAATAAATAAAGTATAATAAAAAGAAATCCTTAAATGTATATTTTGGATGTTCTTTTTACTTATCTGAAGATGACAAGTTATGGAAACAAAATCTCACAGGAAAACGTAACTATTTTACAAGGTGGTGATTTCATATGAATTTGTATGATGTGAATCATATAAAAACGTACGATTTTTATTAAAAAGTAAGCATGAAGGTACTCCCTTAACCCCAACCCTAAACCCAATCACCACTGGGGTGTAAGTAGATCGTACAAAACATATGAGATTGTACGAATTCATACAAATTAGCCACCAATTTGCCAAAACGTAAAATAGTTACAAATTGCCATGAGATTGTGTTAAAATTGACCAGTGCCTGGAAAACCACAGGTTTTGCCTGTAGTATCTTGCCTTAATTGAAAACAAGTTCCTATTTGTTATCCCATTTTGTGTTAAAATGTTGCTTTTTATTTTATAATACCTGTAACAACTGTTTTCCATGAGCATTCCCATTCATCTCAATGGCTCAGCCAGCGCATGCAGGCCTGTAAGTACACAACATGCATGATGCCATCTTTGCTCATGTGCTTTCAGTTATGGCCTTGTATTTTGAGCCGTAATTGCCATGTGACTAACCACTATAGAGCCACATACTGCAGAAACCATAAGAGCAGTATAGTATGCAATTCCGAACTACTAAAGGTGCGAGGGCAGAGATCAATCAATCAATCAATCAAATGTTAATTTATCATACAGCATGTTAAGCTGCAGTGGTCGCTGTTTACCATTTTATTTTTTCTTTAAATGGGTGTTTTTACGTACTGGCTGTGCCTCTTGTACATAATCTAGTGACTGAATTAGATTATTTTCTCTTATTGATTTTTCTATTTTTATTAAACTATAAATGTTACCTAGTGTTTTAAAGACGAAATATTTTACAAATACAAGTCTTCTATGCCTGGTTATTAAACACGTGGGTTTACACATGGGAATCAGAAAACAGTACTTTTTCAAAGGATGTAAGTCAAGATAAATATTCCTTTAACATCAGTAACAGTCACAGAGCATCAGCACCTGACAGCCACACTATCATTTGTTTCATTGTACAAATAAATAAACAATTTGGATAGAGTTTTTTTTTGTTGATGGACAATGTACAGTAGCTGTATTAAACATGATTTTATTCAATCTTTTTTGGCAGCTTTTTGAATCTCATTGTTTCTCACACATTATTGCTGCATAATGTTCATATTGTGCTCTATTGATTGACAACTACAATGCAAATTATATATATTACAACATATATATATATATATATATACACATACACTACTGTTCAAAAGTTTGGGATCGGTAAGATTTTTAATGTTTTTAAAAGACGTTTCATCTGCTAACCAAGGCTGCATTTATTTAATTAAAAATACAGTAAAAACAGGAATATTGTGAAATATTATTACAAATTAAAATAACTGTTTTCTATTTGAATATATTTTACAAAGTAATTTATTCCTGTGATGGCAAAGCTGAATTTTCAGCATCATCACTCCAGTCTTCAGTGTCACATGATCCTTCAGAAATCATTCTAATATCTGATTTGCTGCTCAAGAAACATTTCTGATTATTATCAATGTTGAAAACAGATTCCTTGATTAATAAAAACTTCAAAAGAACAGCATTTATCTGAAATACAAAGCTTTTGTATTTGACAATTGCAAATTTTAACGTCGTCGTTAATCAAGGAGATGGACCTGTAGTTAGAACAGTCCGAATGGTCTTTGCCGGGTTAAGGTTAAACCGTAATTAGAGCTGTATTGAGATCTTTGTGAAAACGGCCTTTGGATATGGCCTCATTTATAGTGCATAACCAAATGTGGCCAAGTAGATCCCACAGCACCAGGTATAAATCTATTGGAAGGCCATCGATTCCCGGGGACTTTCCTTTATTTGAACATAACACTGCATTATGTAGTTCTTCTAAAGTAATTTCAGAGTCAAGGCTGTCAGCTCCTTTGAAAGTCTGTTTAAGTTCAACTGATCAAAAAACTTATTTAACTTGTCAGTACTGGGTTGCTTTTCTGAAGTATATAATCTTTCAAAAAATGACATGAACGTTTTATTGATACCTGTGGGGTGTGAGGTGAGACCACTTTTTAAACTTTTGATAGCCTGGATGTTAAAACGTTGCTAATGTTTTTTTCAAGGTAAGCGCAAGGAGTTGGCTTGGTCTGCTTGCATCAATGTAATATTTATGTTTTGTAATGTGCATTAAATATTCTGCTCTTCTTCGAAGTAGATCATTAAGAGCAGCCCTTTCAACATTTAATTTTTGTTGAGTGTCATTGGAAAATTGATGCCTTAATTCCCTTTCTAGTTTCCCACATCTTCTCTCTAATACTGATAGTTGTTCAAGATAGTTCTTTTTAAGTCTAGTGGAAAAGGAGATAGAATTGTTCCTTAAAAAAACCTTTGATGGATGCCCATAACATTTCTTGATTGGAAACTCCTGGTTCAAACTGATTCAATCAGTCATGCTCTCAGTTGTGTAAGAAAGTCTTAATTTTGCAGCAAAAAAGTATTAAATCTCCATCTGGATGGTTTACAGGATGTATTTATCTGAAAATGTGCTAATATAGCATTATGATCCGAAATACTTTGTGGTAGAAATTCAATATTGATAAGACCTGGAAGTAGTGAAGATGAAATTAAAATATATATTTAGATGTGTGTGATGCTTGGCGAACATATAATCCAACAGCTAAGGATTACACCTATTTTTCCCCAAATCACAAATCATTCTCAAGAATTGATTATATTTTAATTTCATCTTCACTACTTCCAGGTCTTATCAATATTGAATTTCTACCACAAAGTGTTTCGGATCATAAGGCTTAATTTAAATTTAATTTAATTTACTATTCACAATACTTCTACAACATTTATTAGTATTAGTCAATGGTAATTTCAAAATTTACTAATACAATTTTAAATTCCAAAGTTGTATTTGTGAACAATTGTTAATGCACTGTGATCTAATATGAATAATGAGATTTTTACAAACATTAAGATTAATAAATGCTTTAAAAAAAAAAAAAAATCTCTTGTTAGTTCATGTTAGCTAATGGATTAAATATGGAAGCTTGTTTACTACTAAGCTAATTAGCTACTGAATAAAAAATAAAGGAAATTGTGGCTTTTTATCTCGCAATTCTGCCTTTTTCTCAGAATTGCGTGATATAAACTCACAATGCGAGTTATAAAGTAAGAATTGTCATACAAAGTCGCAATTGCGTGCTATAAACTCACAATTGTGCATTCTAAACTCACAATTGCGAGTTATAAAGTCAGAATTGCGAGATATAAAGTTACAATTGCGAGATATAAAGTTACAATTGCAAGATATAAAGTTACAATTGCAAGATATAAAGTCAGAATTGTGAAATATAAACTCAGAACTGTGAGATAAAGTCAGAATTGCGAGATATGACTTCTCAAAATTGGGAGTATATATCTCGCAATTTTGTCTTTGTAACACACAATTGCGACTTCATATCAACATCATATCGTATCATATCAAATGAGACCTTATTGTAAAGTGTTACCCAAATGAGTGACATTGATCCTTTGTATAAGAGGTCAGATTTTCTGACATAATTGAGAGTGCAAATAACATGGCAGAGGTGATGAAAGATAAAGAGGACCTTTACAGAAACCAACAGATGGACAGAAGAGATGCTGGAAGAAGGTGACAGATGGGGGTGAAGTTGAAACCTCAGTGCTAATACAGATTACAACACTGATACATCCATGAACATACTGTACCATAGCCTGAAAAAAGGCAATTGTTTCATAGTCTCAGTTAGTAAATTAAAACGTGGCATCTGTAAACATTTGACAACAAATCAGCTATTCAGGACTGCTGTGCGGAACAAATATCTGGGTGCTTTAGTAAGGAAGCCAAACACTTAAAACACATACAGTATATCTGTATTAAGGGGGACAACATAGGCCTACTATCGCTTCCACACATTTATTTTGCCTGAAGTCTCAGCTCAGAGACTCTAGAGAACTGTAATGCATTCTGGGTAATGGTATCGCTGCCTCTGCGGTGCCTAAACTCAATTCTCCTGAGTCATTTGTGTCTGGACCACTATTCCATTTCACCCCTTTTCCAGGCAGTCTGTGTATTCCTGCCTCAGACACTAAAATGACTTGTGATCCACAATTAAAGGGACAGTTCACCAAAAATGAAAATTCTGTCATTATTTACTCATCCTCATGTCTAACGCTATTTTCAGTGGGGAAAATCAAAAGAGAAATGTTCATACAGATGTTTTCAAATATGTGGACAGTAATGGTTGTCAAGCTTCAAACAGAATAAAATCACATTCAATCATAAAAATAATCAATATTCAAAATCTTCTGAAGTCATACAATAGATTTTGTTTACCTGAAACACTGTTTTGACCAATCGGCATCCAGGACCGGAACTATATTCATTTTATAATTTGAATCTGATTTTTCTCATCAGCCTATATACATTATATATAACAGGGATGCAAACAGGAAAAGGGGGAAAAAGGTGAGAACATTGTGTGGGGCACGGATTTTTTTTTTTAAAGTTATTTGCTTTACATGCTTATTTGTAGTTATTTTTTATTAGCCTATATGTCTAAAACTGTAATTTGTCACGAAAAAAATTTATATATTGTTGCAACATTTTACCAAAATCAACATTTGGTTAAAATCTCATGTTATAAAAGACGAAGTGCTATGCAGGATATTTAATACTGTTTGTCACATCTCAGACCTCAAATACATAAAATATTACCCATTATAGACATAGTAATTTTAAAGTAAAGAGTAAAGGAAAAACTGTACAGTACTTACTGAAACAACCAGTTCTTTATTTACGCTTGTAAGACCCTCCCTCCATCCATCCCTCCCTCCCTCCATCCATCCCTCCATCCATCCCTCCCTCCATCCCTCCATCCATCCATCCATCCATCCCTCCATCCATCCCTCCATCCATCCATCCATCCCTCCCTCCATCCAAAAACACTTTCTCATTGGATCTATGCAAATCCCATTGGTGACCTATTTTGATCTCAAAAAGGTGAGTTCTCACTGAAAGGTGAGGAGTTTGCATCTATGATATAAAGAAAGAGATCTAGCAAATAAAATATTTCAGAACATAGCTGGAGATTTTTTCCCCCCTGGGATTCCCTGATATACATGTAAGGGATAAACCACTGCTAGCTGTGCATTAAACCATTTTAATGCGCGACGAGGAGGAAAAGAAACAAAAGTGTAAAAATGTAACGTTACGGTTATTTTCGTCAGTTATGGCTTGCTAGATCTAGCATTCTGCTCCTTAGAAGATAAAGTAGTGCGGTAAGATTACATTTATTTGAATGAATTTGAATTATAGCATTTATTTGAACTGATTTGAATGAATTAGCGTTTATTTGAAATGATTATCGAGAGAAAGAGAGAGAATTACCTCCATCATCTTAGCCGCGTCTCCGTCTACCAACAATGGAGCTGCGAGTTTAATTACTTAAAAAACAGCGATGTTACCCCTCGTTACTGAGAACTATAATGTATCGATTCAGTAGCAACGCTATTTTATTAATAAAAGTCGCGGGGCAGCGTTGATAATTCTCTGTGCTCCTGAATGTTTCTCTACGCACACAGCATTGTCTTAAACGAGCAGCGCATTAATAAAGAGCAGTGATTAAACTGACTGGAACTTCCTGCATTCAACGGTTTTCATACGCGCCACACCTTGCAGCCAATAAAAATCGAGTATTCAAAAGTCCTGCTGTGTGACAAGTGAAACTGCCAAGGTAGAATTTATTTTGTTTTATTTTACAATTTATTTATTATTTAATTAATAATTAAATTATTAATATAAGGTAATAAAAACTATATAATTACACAAAAATGAGGAAAAAAAATGTTTAAAATACTTAATATTGTACTTTTTATACTGAGTATTGGAAGGCAGAGATACCTGTATTAAAATCTCTATAAAGTGGATCGAGGGTTGTTGAAGGAAATCCAAAAATGCTTCCTATCAGGGGGCTGATGATTCACAAATCTTCATGATAGAATAGAATTGGCTTATACAGTTTTGTGGTAAGCCAATAATCGCTCTGTATTCAATGATACCACTGGACAAACACTGTAGTGATAAATGAGTCAGTTTAATTCTAAGCACTTTCATATTTTTCACATTTGTTACAAAAATATTTCAAAAATGACAATGGAAAATAAAAGGCATTGCAATAATGATTGCATATTTTAATTCTCAGATTTAAAGGGAAGCATTATAGTAAAAAAAATAATAATTCTGGAACATTTTAACAAAATTAAATTACTATTTATAATTTTAATTTCCTTGGCAATTTTAAATGCATTGTAACATCAAACGGGTCTTTAAGAACAGTTTTCAAAACTGCAATACATTCATTAGGGCCAACAAACACACAGGGATTGGGATGCCAAAACCTTTACATTTCTTTTAACTCTAGTGCATAAAATACTACTGTCACCAGTCACATTCACATCTAAACCTCTTTGAGCAGAAAAACAGACACCTACTTAAACCACACAGTGAGCGAGAATGTCTGCCGTCGAACTACAAATAGGCATTTGGAGAAATGCAGAACCTTTCCGCCACTAACCACTGAAACACCTACTTTTCCTTTTTAACCCAAGATCCCTTTCATAAACGGCCATTAAAATATCATTACCACCATGTGACAGACCTTAAAAGCTTGTTAGAAAAGGTTTCCGCTAAAATTTTTCCTTTTTGCAGCATTAATTGCACTAAATTACAAGCCTACTGCTGTACGTACCTGTCCTGCACAGTTTGGCCAGACAAAACAAGTGCAGTATTCTACTGAAGGACAAAATGAGAGATGGAGGTTAACAGCTTGGGCAAACACAATGATTAGCTTTGATTTCTGGTTTAAAAACAAAACGTAACTAGTGTCGCATGAGCAAAGAAACTATTTTGAGTTACATTGCACCGGAATACAAAATCATCAAGTGCACTGACAAAATGCAATTAAATATAAAACCAAAAGCCTCGTACTTCAATATAAAACACTCTGTATTGTATGCCATAAACCTGCAATGAACAAAACAATACCACAGAAATGTGACATGATGCAGAGAATGACATATACCTCAAAACTGTTCACTAAATGTCTAGAAACATCTAAACGACAGTGAAGGACTCCAGTGCAGCCCCCTATTCCCATGAGATGCAGTTTAGTAGGAGAATGATGCTTAGATGAGCTAAACAGTACAATTTATCCTTCAAGATACAAAACAGAATTTATTTTTTTCTAGAAATATAGTCCTTTTCCCCCTCAATTAATTCATGTTACTGTACCTGTGAGATTATTCAAAGGCGTTCCAGTAAATCCAAATAATTTCCCATTGATAATAAAGGGACATTACAAATATAAGTATTTAAAGGGGCAAAATTTCACCAATACACCAGCAAATTATTCCCCATAATTTTCAACCATTGTATATTTTGATATGCACACATCATAAAATTAGATTAATGGTGTTATTCATTATGATATTAATGCAAATATTAAATCCCTGATTAATGCTATTATCATTTTCCAGTTAAAGCTATGATAACATTAATATGTAATAGTGCTGTCAAACGATTAATCGTGATTAATCGCATCCAAAATAAAAGTTTGTGTTTGCATAATATATATGTGTGTGTACAGTGTATATGTATTATGTATATATAAATCAGGGTTGCCAGGTTTTCACAACAAAACCCACCCAATTGCTACTCAAAACTAGCCCGATCACATTTCACGGGGGGTCCCACAGTAAAAATCGTGTTCCGGAGGGTAAAATCTGCGTTTTTGGCAGGGCTCCCCATGTAAAAGTCGCATTCCAGGGGCTAAATATCATGTTATTTGGTGTCGCTTCAACCCACGGACATGAAAAACAACCCGCGGCAACAGTGTAAAAGTAGCCCAATTCCGCAGGAAAACCACGAACTTGGCAACACTGATATAAACACACACACATACATGTACTTATTTAAGAAATATATATATATATACAAATAATTATACACAGTACACACACATGCAAACACAAACTTTTATTTTGGATGTGATTAATCGCGATTAATCGTTTGATGCAAACATCATATTCTGTTTATAAAAACCCTTAAACTATGTTAAAATCTAACCTGTAAAAGTCAACATTAGCGTCATTCAACCCTCGACCTTTCATGTCGATAACTAAAGATTAAAATCAAAGGCACAATGGTTAAATAACACCTGAAAGGTCACGATTATCATCAGGGTTTTCGGCTGGCGTAATAAACCTTAAGTATGAAAGGAAACTAGAATATATCATCTCAAATAGCATAAACGTTTAGCTTTTTAGTACAAAAGTATCAATGCTAGAGGCTTTTATATCAGTGAAAGTGCGCTAGTGAAATCTCGAGTAAAATCGTCCGGAAAGGTGCACAGTGAGGTGTGGAGTGGTCAAGAAAGCTTGTTACTCCTGATGAGGGTGGGCACCACTAGAGGCCGAAGTGCTTTGGTGAGGTTTTCGTGGTAAACCGGCGCTAAAGATGCCGATGATGCCCAGGTTGAGCAGGACACCCATTGTGAGAGCCCCCAAGGTACCCAGAAAGGAAGGTAAAGCGGAGTGGGACATCAGCCACTCTTTGCGAGACGTCATGTCTGTCAACACTGCCTCCAACTGGAAATGAGTGCCCACGACCGCACATATGTGAAAGAGCTGGTGACTGTGACCTTGGAGGAGAGTGAGTGAAAAACTAGTCAAAAAAACCATGTGACACCGGTGTGAACCTCTATAATCATTAAAAACAAAACAAAGACAACCATAAAATCTTTAAAAATGAGGTACCGATGTAGTCGAAGCGTCCAGGAGCCAGTCTCTCGGGCAGGTGAGATGCAAACAGGAAGCATGTGAGAAACGCAAAGAACAGATGGTAAGAGTGGCTGGCCAGAGCTTCACTGGGACTGCAGCTCCCCCAACAGCACGACAGCAGCTATAGACACACATGGAGAGAGACACACAATGCCATCCATAAAAAGAGCATTCATATCTGCAGTGTTACATACGCATGTTTTGCTTAAGTACTTAATTTACATGTGCTATCATACTTACTCGATAAAACAGTGGGACACTATCAAAGAGGAAGGGGACAACAAATGCGGCCGTTCTCAAGATTTTACTTTTGTGTGGGAACTGCAACTCTACAAACCTGTTACAAAAGACAGAGGAAAATGCACCCTCACTGAAAATGTTTTATTATAGGTAATATACGTTCATAGTTAAATGTTTATTTTTTATTTTTTAATAGTATGAATAGCAAATGTTTTAAAAAAAAAATCGAATATAATATAATATAGTATAATATAATTAGTGCTGTCAAATCAAGTAATCGTAATTAATTGCATCTCACGTAAAAGTTTTATATATATATATATATATATATACACACACACATTACATATTTACAAACTTTTGTGTTAGATGCGATTAATCGTGATTATTCGATTTGACAGCACTAAATATAATATATAATATATGATCAAATCGAGTAATCGTGATTAATTGCATCTAACATAAAAGTGTGTGTGTGTGTATATATATATATATATATGTATACACACAGACTTTTATGTTAGATACAATTAATCACGATTACTCGATTTGACAGCACTAAATATAATGTGTATCTTTCATACACATACACAGATTATAAATGTCTATACTGTCACTTTTGATCAATTTAATGCATCCTTACTGAATAAAAGTATTAATTTCTTTAATTTCTTTCCCCCCCAAAAAAACCTCTTACTGACCCCAAACTTTTGAACTGTAGTGATAATGTTACAAAAGCTTTCTATGTCAGATAAATGCTGTTCTTCTGAACTTTCTATTCATCAAATAATCCTGAAAAAAAAAACAGTGTACACAACTGTTTTTAGCATTGATAATAATAATAAATGTTTCTTGAGCAGCAAATTAGCATATTAGAATGATTTCTGAAGGATCATGTGACACTGAAGACTGGAGTAATGATGCTGAAAATTCAGCCTTTCCAACACAGAAATAAATTGCATTTTAAAATATATTCAAATAGAAAACAGTTATTTTAAATTGTAAAAATATTTCACAATATTTCTATTTTTGCTCTATTTTGAATCAAATAAATGAAGCCTTGGTGAGCAGAAGAGACTTCTTTTAAAACATTAAAAAATCTTTTTGGCCACCACTGTACACACACGTTTGTTTTTGTGAAATGTGGGGACATTCCATAGGCGTAATGGTTTTTATACTGTACAAACCGTATTTTTTATCCCCCTACACTACCCCTACCCCTAAACCTAACCATCACAGGAAACTCTGCACACTTTTACTTTCTCACAAAAACTCATTCTGTGTGATTTATAAGCCTTTTGAAAAGTGGGGACATGGGGAATGTCCTCATAAATCACCCTCTCCTTGTAATACCTATGTCATACCCATGTCATTATACACATTTGTGTCCTGATATTTCACAAAAACATGCCCACACACTACATATTTACAAATGTTTGTGTTAGATGTGATTAATCACGATTAATTGATTTGACAGCACTAACTATAATATAATGTAATATAATATAATATATACCCAGATATTTTCTATTTTATGAAGAACATGAGAGTGGTGCTTGATCATGCAAAAGTTTCAACCACAATGCAAGGTCATTGTGTGCGGTTGTCAGGGTATTTCAGTGTTGCTGATGGCTAATGGTTGTTGTCGTCATGTGGCTGGTTAATGGTGCAATCCAAACAAGCCCAACCCCAAGTCTATATGATATTCTGTCTTAACAAAATATAAAAAATGGCATATGTAAGTACTAAGTAATTTTAGTGGACGTATGGATATGTATAAAATTGCATGTTACCATACTGCAAACCTGTTACAAAAGACAGGAAAATGCACCCTCATTTGAAATGATTTTCTTGTAGATTAAATATTTATATTTATAGTTAAATGCTTTTTAGTTTTAATTAAATAAATATAAATGACTATTCTGTAAATATGTCTCCCTTTCATCATCCTCCAAACCTAAATCATACAGTCTCTCATTTAGAAAAGTCGAAAAATCGCACACCACTTCTCAACACCTGGACGATTTGAGGCATCAGAGCGGGACGAGTTATGTGCCAAAGTTTAATATTATAAATGAGAGAGGTGGTGCTTACCTAAGTGAAACTAATTAATTCACTGAATTCAACAACCAGTTAAGTTCTTCTGTAAATAATTTATTAAAATGACCAAAACCTTCTGTGCAACCAGGCATAAGATCAGAACAAACAAAGGGCTGTGTGTGAGAAGGACTTAAGTTACATAATTAACTCCCTATTATTTTGAGTCGGGCTAAAATGACCTCTGCATTAGCTCCTGTAATCGCAGACTTAGTAAATGAGTCTTAATTAGCCTGAAAAGCACTCACCTGGAGTAGCAGGACATGCTGGTACAAAAGAGCGAGTTGCCGATGGCGATGGTCACGAAATGCTGGTGAAGCCAACTGTTTACCCAGCAGTCGGGCATCACGTAAGAGCCGTATATGATGCCGCAACCTGTAAAAGAGTATGGCATATTTAAAACATAGACATACGTATGTCAGAGTATTTCTATTTAACAAAAAAAAAATGTATTGAAGAAGATTAATGCATGCTTTCATTTGGATTTGATTCTGAGTTTTTAGCTTCAGAACAGAACTCTATGAATCTAGTATAAATAAAGAAGATTTGTTAACAGTTTGAGATCTGAACAAAGAAACTATAAACAAAAAATGTCCATAATTGGTCACAAAAGGTACAAACCCGATTCCAAAAAAGTTGGGACACTGCACAGATTATGAATAAAAAAGGAATGCAATAATTTACAAATCTCATAAACTTATATTTTATTCACTATAGAATATAGATAACATATCAAATGTTGAAAGTGGGACATTTTGAAATGTCATGCCAAATATTGGCTCATTTTGGATTTCATGGGAGCTACACATTCCAAAAAAGTTGGGACAGGTAGCAATAAGAGGCCGGAAAAGTTAAATGTACATATAAGGAACAGCTGGAGGACCAATTTGCAACTTATTAGGTCAATTGGCAACATGATTGGGTATAAAAAGAGCCTCTCAGAGTGGCAGTGTCTCTCAGAAGTCAAGATGGGCAGAGGATCACCAATTCCCCCAATGCTGCGGCGAAAAATAGTGGAGCAATATCAGAAAGGAGTTTCTCAGAGAAAAATTGCAAAGAGTTTGAAGTTATCATCATCTACAGTGCATAATATCATCCAAAGATTCAGAGAATCTGGAACAATCTCTGTGCGTAAGGGTCAAGGCCGGAAAACCATACTGGATGCCCGTGATCTTCGGGCCCTTAGACGGCACTGCATCACATACAGGAATGCTACTGTAATGGAAATCACAACATGGGCTCAGGAATGCTTCCAGAAAACATTGTCGGTGAACACAATCCACCATGCCATTCGCCGTTGCCGGCTAAAACTCTATATAGGTCAAAAAAGAAGCCATATCTAAACATGATCCAGAAGCACAGGTGTTTTCTCTGGGCCAAGGCTCATTTAAAATGGACTGTGGCAAAGTGGAAAACTGTTCTGTGGTCAGACGAATCAAAATTTGAAGTTCCTGGAAAACTGGGACGCCATGTCATCCGGACTAAAGAGGACAAGGACAACCCAAGTTGTTTTCAGCGCTCAGTTCAGAAGCCTGCATCTCTGATGGTATGGGGTTGCATGAGTGCATGTGACATGGGCAGCTTACACATCTGGAAAGGCACCATCAATGCTGAAAGGTATATCCAAGTTCTAGAACAACATATCCCATCCAGACGTCTTCTCTTTCAGGGAAGACCTTGCATTTTCCAACATGACAATGCCAGACCACATACTGCATCAATTACAGCATCATGGCTGCGTAGAAGGATCCGGGTACTGAAATGGCCAGCCTGCAGTCCAGATCTTTCACCCATAGAAAACATTTGTTGCATCATAAAGAGGAAGAGCACCTAGAAGCCTGTATTAGACAAGAATGGGACAACATTCCTATTCCTAAACTTGAGCAACTTGTCTCCTCAGTCCCCAGACGTTTGCAGACTGTTATAAAAAGAAGAATTTATGCCACACATGGGTAAACATGGCCTTGTCCCAACTTGAGATGTGTTGATGCCATGAATTGTAAAATCAACTTATTTTTCCCTTAAAATGATAAACATTTGATATGTCATCTATGTTGTATTCTGAATAAAATATTGAAATTTGAAACTTCCACATCATTGCATTCTGTTTTTATTCACAATTTGTACAGTGTCCAAACTTTTTTGGAATCGGGTTTGTATTTGGAGACCAAAAAAAAAAAAGTGAATTTTATTGTGTTATTTAGCAAAAGTGGCATTGGCGATCAAATGATTCTTGCGCTTGTTTTAATTTTTGCAATGACTTTAAACAAAATTATTTTTAGTGCATGTATGGATGGATATGTTTGAAATGGCATATTACCAAAGTACTTCAATTATTTACGAAGTATGTAGTATGCATACTGTGCATAGTAGGGGGAGTGGGGTAAGATGAGCCATTTTTACTTATGTGGTCCTCAAGATAAGGGAAAATGAGGCAGAAGTACAATGAAAGTATCTAAAGTAATTTCAGGATGTTTCCTATCATTTTAAATGAGCAGAATACATCTATTACAAAGGGTTCTAAAAATATGGCTTGTGTATATAAAAAAAGTGTTCCTGTGGCTCAATTTACCCCAGGTTAAGGGTAAGTTGATCCGAGTCAGTGAGTAAGTTGCACCATCTTGGTGTAAACTGACCATCTAACTGAATCTGAATCAAACCCATGTGAAATTGTAAAAATAATTTACCTCTTTTAAAAACAATTTAATAATCAAATTTCCTTTTACAAATTTTTTCCATATATACCTGGATAAACTGCCTGAACAATGTTTACCCAAACTTAAAAATGTAACTGAACCGTTATTTCCAAGAAAGCACTGTGATGGTTATGTGACAACAACATGGTATCATACTGTTTAAAATGTTTACCTTTGCATACTGCATAATATTTCACATACAGTTTTAAGAAAAACAGCAGGTAGTATACGGCATATACTGCACAAAAAGAATAGTTAAAGTATAAAAATACTGAATAGTTACAATATAAAAATAATGATTTTTTTATTTTGTAATGCTTGGCTTTTGTGCTAGATCTCTGCTGCTGGACATACACAGCTATTCTGCTTCTCAAAGGCAGTAAAAGAGGTCTTTGCCACAACTGGAAAATATGACCGGAGGTGGATTCCACAAATGAAAGAATAATATTTTTATTAGACTACGGGAGTTTGCAATAAAAACTCACTGCTCTACACACAGGATATTGAACAGCTGACCATACCATCATCCAGAACAGATTTTTGTGGCTGAAGTCAAATGAATGGAAATACTGAAGAAATATGCTTTTTTCTAAATATAAACTAGATTTCCACTTAAAAGAATAATCAATCTTTTATCAAGAAAATGTGTCTTTAAATGTTTAAAAGGGGCATTTATAAATCACTATGTAAGGTAAAGTGTTCTGTGCATATTAAAATTGCGCTTAGATTTCGCTCACGCTTCTTAAGTGGCTGAACAATACGTGTAGTTCTTCAGCCTTCACTCTTTATCAATGCAGACTTTAAAGGTTTTCTCTGGAGCCAGAGCATTTGCTTTCTTTCCTTTGAAGTCATACAATAAAATTCCAGCAGTGTGTTAGACGGCTCATTTCCTCCAAAGATCGTGCTTTCCATAACCTCACATCAACCCTCCAAGATTCATTTCTACTGCCGGCCCTTGTGAAATTCTCCAGTTTGACATCGGCTTTACATCAGAATTGTGTTTCTTTTTACTGGCCCAGTGTAGGGATTTCTATATTCTGTCAAGGACAGCAAATGACAAGCAGCCATTCTGGCACATTTATCTCACAATGTCATGCATTTACATTAATGCATTTGGCAGATGTTTTTTATCCAAAGCAGCTTACTTTGCATTCAAGATATACTTTTTATCAGTTCATGCATTCCTTGATGTTGTTAGCACTATGATATATTGTTTGAGGTACAGGAAGGCAGTGTTGTTATTGTTAACTAAAACTATTAAAAATATATTTTTCAGTCATTGAAGTAAATCTGGAAAAAATAAGAATAAAAGTTCAAAAACCTAAACAAAATTTAGAAATGTTGCCTTGACAACTAAATGAAATAAGTTTAAAGTTGAAATAATAAATAATAATATAAAATAACAATAATAATAATAAATGAAGAAAAAAAAAGTAATATACATTGCTTAACAAATTTATTAGACCACCTGTCATAATAAAGACAAAACATTTATTAGGCAAATAACAAACTGAAACAACTAAATAGTCTTTATTCATACATCATAACCAAAAAATCTATAATTTTATATTTATTTTGTATGGCCTCCTTTGGCCTTGATAACAGCTTGCATTCTTGCTGGCATTGTTTTTATGTACTTTTCCAAAGTCTCTGTTGTTATTGACTTTTAAATAGTTTCTAGTTGTTCCCAAAGACTTGCTTTTGATTAAACTTTTGTGCGATCTATCTTTGAATCCATGAAATCCCAACAATAATTATATTTTAGCATTAGAAACACTAATGTAACTAAAGAGCTTACACATACCGTTAGTTTAGGGCAGCTGTGGCACAAACCTTACACTGGGTGGTGTTGGTCTAATTATGTTAAGCACTGTACTTAGGACCATGTGATATTTCAGTTTTTCTTTTTTAATAAATCTACAAAAATGTCAACAATTCTGTGTTTTTCTGTCAATATGGGGTGCTGTGTGTACATTAATGAGGAAAAAAATGAACTTAAATTATTTTAGCAAATGGCTGCAATATAGCAAAGAGTGAAAAATTTAAGGGGGTCTGAATACTTTCCGTACACACTGTATATATATATATATACACACACACATAATATGTATATACACTGCTTGACTGGCTTCTCTCTTCGGTCTCAGACGACGACATTTTTGTCCTGTGTTGGCCACCGTAGCTTCTCTATATTACAATTTACAACCTCACCGCTAGATGCCGCTAAAATTTACACACTGCACCTTTAAAATAAAAGCTAATGCAAAATATTAATGAATATTATAATAGTTTATTTATTAAGGTAACACTTTATTTCAATGGTCCATTTGAGATATTCTACTAACTATATGTAACTTTGCAACTCCATGTCAACTAACTCTCATTAGAGTAATAGTAGACTGTCTGCTAATATCTGCAAACACTTTGTTTTGATGCTCCCAACAGACATTCTACTGACTAAAATTAACTTTGCAACTACAAGTCAGCTTTTTCTACTAACCCAAACCCTAACACCTAACCCTAACCTAACAGTCTACTGATAATCTAATGAGAGAAAGTTACTTAGTAGAATGTCTAAAGTGGACTATCAAAATAATGTGTACCATTATTAATACTAAAATAACACTGCAGGAATGTCTGTTTTATTTATTAAGGTGTGTTGTCCCTTATAAATAAATACCAATACTTACATTTTCTCATGAATTTATTTAAAGCAGTACCATTGCACTACCTATTTTCAAACTGCAACTAAGTTGTGTTTACTAGTTACCTGGTTGATATAAGTGCTTTTGAAGAACTAATTTGTGAATTTGACAAGTTTGGCAGGTTACCGGCATGAAATCTTTGCAAGATATTAAAGAGTTTTGTTTGTAGGGCACTTTTGTATAAAATTTGAAACGTCTCTTACCATTTATGTTGAGAATGTCAAAAAATGTCCAGCATGAAAGCTGCAGCGTAAACCATAGGTTTACTTGTTAGTCAAAAGTCTAGCTATGCAAGACTAAATCAGTCTTATCTGCTCACCAATGAAGTTGAAATTTGGTAGAAAAGGCCACTGTGTAATGATAATAATGTGTTTAACTACGGGTCAATAGGGTGAACGGTACCTAAAGGGCCAGATTTACAAACAGCTTGCGCCAGCACAAAACAAATAGGAATGGAATCAGAACTGGAGCGTACCGAGACTGTACAGGCTGAGCGCTCCGTAGTCGAAGAAGTAGCAGATGTGACGCGCCTCGGCCGACATGGTGCTGAAGGTGTGAGCGCAGCTGGAGGTGAAGGGGTACAGGCAGATCAGAAGCATGTAGACGAGCAGCGGCCAGGAGTAGCTCTCCGTCAGGAAGTCCAGAGTGGAGCACAGCATGCTAAACCGCCACAGGAAGTACCTATAATAGCACAGCACAAGTCCTACATGGGGTATTTATGTCTTGTGAGCAGGTGAGCTGTTTAAAATTGTATCATGGTTTCCACAAGAATATTAAGCAGCACAACTGTTTTCAACATTGATAATAATAAGAAAAGTTTATTGAGCAGCAAATCAGCATTTTAGAATGATTTCATGTGACACTGATGACTGGAATTATAACTATAAATAAATACAAAACTAATCAAAAATATAATAACAATATGATATAACAATAGAGCCTGCTCTCACAACACAATTGTGATATATACATTACCATACTGGATATAAAATTACTTGTAACCATATTTAGGTCATACTGCCCACTCCTACGTTGACATAACAAATAATACTTTGAGTATTGTGTTTAGTCCCTGTAAAATCTGATATTGCATAAAAGTGTCTGCTTATAAGCTAGATCATAATTGCATAATAAAGCAGCTCAAACAAAGCTTCAAAGCAGACAAACTACTAGTTCTGGCACCAAAAGGAGATCACATGTTTAACTGGGCACTTTACCAGGTTGGCAGAAAGTGGGTCCAGATATTGACCGTCTCATTGGTCATTTGAAAACTGCTGAGAATGCAGTCCAGGGCTGAGCTCTTGGGATGGCGGTATCCAGACATGATGCCGTCCTCTCTAAACACCTGCAAAGATACACCCGGACGTTTAAAATGCATGCAAACATCTAAAGAATCATGAAAAAGGCAATGAACATTCTTCTAAAAATCATCTTTTGTGTTCCACAGAAGAAAGAAAGTCATATTTTGAAATGATATTAGGTGAACTAATGCTTTAAAGTGCCCTTATTATGCTATTTTAAAGGTTCCTAATTTTGTTTTGGAGTCTCCTACAATAGGTTTCCATGCATCCAAGGTCAAAAAACACTTTAATGTTCTCATAATATACATTGCAGCATCACCTCTTTTCTCACAGTGTCTAAAACGGTCCAATAAAGGATTCGCTCTCTCTAAACCCCTCCTTTTTGAGAGCCTACTCTGCTCTGATTGGTCAGATGGCCCAGTCTGTTATTAGTCTACTCCTTTGAAAGTGTATGAAAAGTGGATTTGCTTTCGCAGCGCAAAAAGACTTCTTCCAGGACTCAGCTACAACTACAGTGTTTGAGGGCGGTTCAAAGTAGACGTTGTTTGGGGGCAGCCAATGAAGACCATAGGGTGGCATTATGCAAACTTGGTAGTTGGTACAAGCCTACATAATATGTAGGTTTGTGCAGGAAGTAAGACCGGAATTGGAAGACAGAATTGGTGCTTTCTTTTGTCGTGCACTTTGATCATTGAAACTTTGCAGACCTTTTACATTTGCAAACAGCTATATTACACACTGTATATGAAAGGTAATATTAGAAAAAGCATAATAAGGCCACTTTAATATTCTGAATGCAAGTCATTCATCTGATGTAATCTTACTGAAACAGTGCTGTGCTGGACTCAATTTCTTTAAGAAAGATTAAAGCAGAACTGAAAACGGTGGCTTGCACCACATGATCCCACTTATTTGGCTTGTAACTTTTAAGTACATGCAGGATTTCCCAGGGATTTCCCTTAAAGGGGAACAGAACTACAATAATAAACGGTTTCAAGCGCTCCCTTTGTACGTCAAACAGATAGTCCCGCCCTCACCTTTGGCACCTGGTGGATGTCAAAGAGCTGCGGAAGTCTGACGCTCAGCATGTCTGCGGGCAGGCGCAGTGCTCCCCTCCCTCTCTGACAGGCCTGCTTGAGTCTCTCCCTTCCTCCTCGACACAGGACGCACCACAGCGGACACTCCAGGCCCCGGGACGGGCCCCCTTCCCCAGCCTCCCACCTCACACACTGAGCCCAGCCCCAGCCATGACCCTCACCAGTCCCCCTCCACACAGGAAACACTGCAGAGAGACAGACAGAGAGAGACAAACCGATTATTTGACCCATATGCAGTGAAAAGAAAGCTGGAAAGAATTACTGCTGCTCACTTAATAAGCTTTGAATGAATGGATTTGTTTCAGGACCCAGATTTTACATTGTGCATTTAGTACCACTTGATGCCTAATGTCATGAAACATATTAATATTAACAATATGCAAAACATATGGAAGAATGGAATGAACATAGGAAGAATGAAACAAAAAAGGAAAACAAAAAATATATTTATTACCATTAAAAAGTTTGAAACAGTTTTACAAAGGATAATATGCAATTTTATGTAACGTAAAGATTCACAAATTCATGTAACAATGTGTATTGTATGTTCTGAATGGCATACTATCTACTATTTTTTTAATTAAGTAGTGTGCAGTACTAAGTACACTACTGTTCCAAAGTTTAGGATTTTTAAAAAGAAATTAATACTTTCATTCAGAAAAGGTGTAGTGAATTGATCAAAAGTGAAAGTAAAAACATTTACAATGTTACAAATTGTAATATGATTCCACAAAAATATTAAGCAGAACGATTGTTTTCAACATTGAAAATTCAGTTTTTGGCATTACAGGAATAAGTTACATTTTAAAATATGTTAATTTAGAAAAAAATTTAAATGTAATATTTGATACTGTAATATTTCACAATATTACAGTATCAAATGAAATCCAGCCTCAATGGTAACTTCTTTCAAAAACAACAACAAAAAAAAACTTCCCGACCCCAAACTTTATGAACAATATTGCATGCAAGTATGAACTTTCTGTATGCAAAGAATGACCTAAAACATTTGCAGTATACAACTATAGTTGCTGGAATGCCGCATCCAAAGACTTTTGCTGTGTTCAAAATCGCCCCTATACCCTCATTCACTATTCCCTGCATTACTCCCCTAATAAAGTCCACTTGAAGGAGTGAATGAAAAGGAGTGAGTGAGTGCGCCGGACGGGCTGCCGCTTTTGCATAGTTTGTGCATGCTGTTTAATAATCATCTGATACTTAAACTGGCAGCTCCAGTAGTACGATGAAAATATTTATCTTGAACTCTGGCATGGAAACTATGTGTAAACCTTAATTAAACAATTTAATAATCACTTAATGAATTTATGCCTGTATGATATTACACTGTAGCCACATTGGACCAGTGCGGTTAGGAAGATGAATGGATAAATGATTCAGCTGTGGGCGCCATCTTCTGGCGAGACATTCATTCGGCACGCGACTCTCAAAGTGCATTATGGGTATTCTCTAGCCGTTGAGCGCACATCAGTTGTACACTCGTTTTTGCAGTGCATTGTAGGATTGAATGAGTGCACTCGATATTGTCCACTATGGTTTCGGACACCACTACAAATGGCAGTCCTCTCAAATAGTGACATATATAGGGGGCGATTTCGATCACAGCCGAGTGACGGTGCACTCATATTACTATGGATGGGATAAAGTGCAACACGCAATATGGCAGAATAAGTCCCGCCTTCTAAACAAAAAAGCCAATCACCAATTGGTAAAGTCTTGCCATTTGTTATACAAACAGTCAGTTTTCGGAGACACGCGCTTATGACTGCGCATGCACATTGGCTGGTCCAGCCTGAAAAATAAAATTTTTTGTCATGATTTCTGCATTTAGAAACAAGATTTATGAGACAGTTGTTGTCAGATTTCAATGGCGATTTCAAATAGGAAATTTATTTGTAAGCTTGTTGAACAGCTTTGGAGAATTTTATGTTTCCCCATTCAAAAAGATAGGATCTGCACTTGCATGACTAAAGTAGCTGCCTGAGAGGCGTTTCAAAGATGGCCGCCGAGTGAAATGACTTGCCTTAACGGCAATCTCACAATGCAATGCACTTGACCTGACCTTTCATTTTCAGTGAGACAAACATCTTCTAACAGCTTCTTGACTGATTTTAAAGACTTTTGTACACAAAAATGCTATATAACTTTATATTCCTTCCAGAGACCAAAACTAGATGCCGCACACTGAATTACACATGCATCATGTGACAATGAGCATAATATAGTTTGAAGTTGCGATAGTCTTTTCTTCCCTATTGTGATGTATATCACAGTGAATCGCCTTCTTCAACACAAAACTTGATTACTCGATTCTGTCCATGGGGAACCGATTGGATGGTTGTGGTTTCCTATTGCTGTGATGTCATGTGAGTGACAGGTTGCCCCACCCTCGCACTGAAAAACATCATCAGAAAAGAGAAGAGATGTCGCTGCAAGAGGTATTTGGATTAAAGATTAGGGCATATCAAGTAGAAAAAAATAGTGATGGATAAATCATTTATAATAAATGCAGCAATATTCTATAAATAAAACAAGAATGGTCAATTTTGATCTCATGGTGACTTTAAAATGCTTATTGCATACAGTTCCACATCTGCATTATATACTGTACAGTATGCAGTAAGTAGTACATGCCAATATTCTATTTTATACTATTACAGAGTGAATTTAGAGAAACCATGTGCTTTAAAGCTTTAACACTCAAATCAATCCCAGATATCTTATCTTCACACACCCCAGTATGGGCCTCCTGTTTGAGTATTTCAACCAATAACAGGGAACATGACTTGGCACATAGGTGACATTGCATGATACTGTTACAGGCAAACAATTTTGCACAACTTTTGAGCAATAAAACCATCCTCTTGGAAGCTGAAATTCAACTCTTTAGCTCCAAATACCTGCCTCTCTAAAGGGGTCCGTGCTTTGCTTTGCATAGTGGCCAATTCTGCAAACTAGAACAGAATGTGCTTTGTGAGGGTCACAGAGTTGCCTGTTGACACGCGGAGCCGTATGAAAATGAGCACAGTTTCTGCACACGGACAAACGGCAGTCTAAACAAAGCAGATGGAAATGCTTGACCAATGACTCTACATAGGAGCCTTTCTAGCTGCTTGCAGATACTCTGTGGATTTGACTAAATGGATTGCTATTAAAGTTGGGTGACAAAGCAAAAAAACATTTCTCTTAATTTTTTCAGCTAATTACAATTCAATATATTTCTCAGTATTTACAGTGCTCAGCATAAATGAGTACACCCCCTTTGAAAAGCAACATTTTAAACAATATCTCAATGAACACAAAAACAATTTCCAAAATGTTGACAAGACTAAGTTTAATATAACATCTGTTTAACTTATAACATTAAAGTAAGGTTAATAATATAACTTAGATTACACATTTTTCAGTTTTACTCAAATTAGGTAGATGCAAAAATGAGTACACCCCACAACAAAAACTACTACATCTAGTACTTTGTATGACCTCCATGATTTTTAATGACAGCACCAAGTCTTCTAGGCATGGAATGAACAAGTTGGTGACATTTAACAACATCTATCTTTTTCCATTCTTCAAAAATGACCTCTTTTAGAGACTGGATGCTGGATGGAGAGTGATGTTCAACTTGTCTCTTCAGAATTCCCCATAAGTGTTCGATTGGGTTCAGATCAGGAGCCACTGAATCACTTTCACCCTGTTCTTCTTCCAACAGTGGCCTTAGATGTGTTTAGGATCGTTGTCATGTTGGAAAAGTGCATGACGACCAAGGGCACGGAGTGATGGTAGCATCTTCTCTTTCAGTATAGAGCAGTACATCTGTGAATTCATGATGCCATCAATGAAATGCAGCTCCCTGACACCAGCAGCACTCATGCAGCCCCACA
>RJVU01051648.1:3019767-3043264 GCA_003731715.1 Anabarilius grahami | reverse complement strand
GAGAGCTGTTATTGTCACAATTCACTGACGTATTTTTGATCAAAATGGGGTATTCAAAGAATGGGATGTTTTATCCATCAGGAACTGATTGGATTGTGAAAACAAACAATACGTACAAGAATGAAGCCAGATACTGTTGGAAGAGGGCTCAGTGCGAGCAAAAAACGAAAGTCTAATTCCAGCCCTTATGAGGCCAGAAATGTTAGCGAACACATAAATTAGCATATTATAGCGACACCTAGAGGTGAATCTGTGTCATTGTATAGCCTGAGTAGTGGGTGGAAATTGGGACCCATAATCTAAACGTTTTATGAAATTTTCACTAAAGAACCACAAGGAAAAATGATATTTAGTCATTTCCACTAATATGCACTACCGTTTAAAAAATTGGGATCTGTTAGATTTTTTTTTATGTTTTTGAAAAAAGGCTATTAAGGCTATTAAACTATTGTCTTTTTGAATATAATTAAATTGTAATTTATTTGTGTGATGACAAAGCTGAATTTTCAGCATCATTACTCCAGTCTTCAGTGTCACATGATCCTTCTAATATACTGATTTGCTGCTCAAGAAACATTTCTGATTATTATCAATGTTGAAAACAGTTGTGCTGCTTCATATTTTTGTTGAAACTGAAATTTTTTTTTGGATTATTTGATGAATAGAAAACTAGAAAAGAACAGCATTTATTAGAAACCATTTGTATAGCAATGTAAATGTCTTTACTGTCACTTTTGAACAATTTAATGCGCTTTTGCTAAATAAACATTAATTTCTCTAAAAAAAAAATTTAGAGAACAGTAGTGTTTTTCACTAAAACATTGTAATTACACATTTTAAAGATGACACAGACAAAAGTTTTGCAAGAATAATTTTAGCCAGAAATTAAGTGTAACTCGAGTGAAACTGGATATTGAAAGAGTGAAAAGGGCTTGACTTACAAAACAAAGGCTAAGTGATGTCAGCCAAATAGCAAAACCATTTTAGAGACAGTGCGAGTTATTTTGATTGGAATTTTTTCATTTATACCACTTAGAAAAACAATTTTTCCATTTGGAATAACATGCACTGATGAATTGTTCAAAATAAGGTAAATTGCATTAAAAAGGTAAATAGGGTGAATTTTTATTTCACATTCGCTCATGAACTACTGCATAATCCAATTTAGAACATATCAGACAAAGACAAATGTTTCATGACCTTGATTTCTGGGTCCTTGTGTGTTTCTCGCTCCAACATCTCACCCTCTACAGTAATTCTGACATTCTTTCTCTGGCTCGTGATTGTGTCACAAGATCTGCCTCAATGGATGTCTTTATCACTTCGTGTTGACAATAGAGCGCCTATGCATGCATGCAGCCTGTATGCGCATGTTCTGTTCGGCTCACATGTAACTGCAGTAACAGCTACGGACACTATCTCGGACTCTGAGCATTCCACTGTCATGTTAATACATGATCATGGGATGAAGTTGTTTGGCTACCACCTCCATGCATAAGACTAATAATTATGCAAATGGCTATACTGGGAGAACAGGAATTTTCCATCAAGTTCGAATGGCCATTTATCAGTGAGCAATGCAGATTAGGTTTTAAACGCTGCTGCAAATTTTAAATGGCCAATAGAAATAGATTTCATAGAAAACATGTTTGTTAGCACAACCAAAACCTGTTTTGGAAGGGTACGTTTTAATTCATTTTGCCCGAGGGTTGTTCATGGAAATGAAAGCTTTTAACGATACCAAGCAGTGCACTGGGCGGAAACTGCACCTTACATACATTACTGAAATTACACCTGTAGATTTGAGTAGATTTAACAAATGTTTAGTGCTGTTTGCTAAGGCATTGCTTATTCTTAAAGGTAAGGATTTGAACAAACCCCAAACCTATTTTGTAAGTGATTATACATAAAATTTTACCTGGCAGACCATAAAACAGGCAAAAATTATTTTGAAAACATATGATTGAAAGCCACAAGACTGCACACTCAATAGACAATATGGCTTAAACAATATCACATGCTTTGCAGCTATATTTCAGACATTGGAGAGAATGGAAGTGAAAAAAAGTTCCTCCTCTCCTGGAAAATGCTAACTATGCAGTTCACGTAGGCTAAATCATCCTGAATGCACAGGAACAGTGAGAAGAAAAGGAACACAAAGGAAAAAATTGAGCTTTTCATAGGTCACAGGGTTCCCAACAAGAAGCAGAAGATATGAAACACACGTAATATTCAGAATAACTTGAGAAAAGTTTTTTTTTTTTTTTGTGAAGTGAATCAGTCAAACAACCACCAAAACGGAGTTAAAGTTACTATCATGTGGATAAATCAAGCGAATATCGTGAAGAGAATCAACGTGTTGGATGCAGGAGAAATGGTCAGGAATAAAGATCTTGACTTTGACAAGGGCCAAATTGTTATGGCAAGGCGACTGGTATCTCTGAAACGGGAAGGTTTGTTGGGTTGCTCCTGGTCAGTAGTGGTGAGAATTTACCAACAGAGGTCTGAGGAGGGACAAACCACAAACCAGCGACAGGGTTTTGGACACCCAAGGCTCATCGATGCATGAGGGCAATGAAGTCTATCCCATCTGGTCCGAGAAGGTCTACTGTGGCACAAGTCACACAAAATTTTAATGATGGTTATGTGTCACAACACACAGTGCATCACACTCTGCTGCGTATGGGGCTATGTAGCAATCAGAGTGCCTATGATGATTCCTGTACACTGTGGAAAGCGCCTACAATGGGCATGTGAGTGTCAGAACTGGACCTTGGAGCAGTGGAAGGTCGCCTGGTTCAAGGAGTCCAGATTTTTTTACATCACGTGGACGGCCGTGTACGTGTGCATTGTTCATCTGGGGAAGTGATGCACCAGGATGCACTATGGGATGACGACAAGCCGGTGGAGGGAGTGTGAAGCTCTGAGCAGTGTTCTGCTGGGAAACCTTGGGTCCGGCCACACATGTAGATGTAAATTTGACACGTGCCAACTACCTAAACATTGTTGCAGACCTGGTACACCCCTTCATGACAATGGTATTCCATGGTGGAAGTGGCTTCTTTCAGCAGGATATTGCACCCTGCCACACCGCACACATTGTTCAGGAATGGTTTGAGGAACATGATGAAGAGTTCAAGGTGTTGCCCTGGCCTCCAAATTCCCCAATCTCAATCCAGTTGAGCATCTGAAGGATGTGCTGAACCAACAAGTTCAATCCACGGCGGCTCCACCTCACAACCTACAGGACTTGAAGGATCTGCTGCTAACGTCTTGGTGCCAGATACTACAGGACGCCTTCAGGGCTCTTGTAGAGTCCATGCCTCAGCAGGTCAGCGCTGTTTTGGCAGCATGCGAAGGATTAACATCATATTAGGCATTGGTGTATAAGTGGTACTTGCCTGTGCGAAAGATACAATGGTGTTGTGGTTGCTATGCCATTGCTATGGTGTTCTGAGTGGTTTTAACATGCTGTCATTCTGGGTGGTTAGTAATACATTGCTACATGGTAGCTAGAACACTGCTGTTTGGTTTTGCATACTCGACCAAATCAAAACAGTCGCCCCAAAAACGATTTGACAAAATTTAGTTTTTAGAGATGTCAGAGTTCAAGGATTTGTTCACTTCAGAATTAACTCATAATTTACTCACCCCCATGTCATCCAAGATGTTTATGTCTTTCTTTCTTCAGTCGAAGAAATTAAGGTTTTTGAGGAAAACATTCCAGGATTTTTCTCCATTTAGTGGACTTCAATGGCTACCAACAGGTTGAAGGTCCAAACTGCAGTTTAAATGCAGCTTCAAAGGGCTCTACATGATCCCAGCCGAGGAATAAGGGTCTTATCTAGTGAAACAATCTGTAATTTTCTTAAAAAAAAAAAGAAGAAGATCCAGTGTTTACAAAGCGAAAGTGCAAAGACTAAGTCAAATAGCCTTTACAAAAAAAACAGACGATTTTGAAGTTGGAGGAGAAAAATTAGAGATTTTTTCATCTTACTGCGGTACTTCCGCCTACGTCATGCGTGACCTTTCCAACGTGATTACGTAATGCGTGGCGCATCGCATCGCAGTGCAAGAGGAGCATTTGTGGTTAAAAAGTATATACATTTTTACTTTATTCCTCCCTTATTCCTCTCCTGGAGTCATGTAGAGCCCTTTGAAACTGCATTGAAACTGCAATTTGGACCTTCAATCCGTTGGCTGAAGTTCACTCTATGGAGAAAAATCCTGGAATGTTTTCCTCAAAAACCTTAATTTCTTTTTGACTGAAGAAAGAAAGACATAAACATCTTGGATGACATGGGGGTGAGAATTTTAATTCTGAAGTGAACTAATTAATATGTTAAGATATTATATATGCTTGAATATGCAATAATTCTAACACTTGAAAGTTTAATCATAAGATTAATTGGGATTATTTTATTCTATTGATAGCCATAGTTTTATAAACAAAAATTGAAAACAATTCTGCATGTAGTTTTTAAGTATGTCCCTTTTCTTGTGACATACATATAAGAATAGTTTGCACTTGAGTTTCTTTTTGCCGTTGACACCTTTATCTTGAGAGTTTTACGGTAATATTCTTTGTAAAACAGTTTTGGAACAGTACTTATTGTGAAAAGCACTATAAAAAAAATCTGAATTTAATTAAAATGCTTTTCTTCTGGTTCATACATTTAACATTAATATTGACTAGGGAAAAAAAGTCAACTTAAAGCCGCGATGAAAAGGAAGTTGCGACAGATCTTTACTTCCATAATGTGACATACATCCGAGTATAGCGTAAGTGGGCGGGGCACTCAAAAATGCAAGCTTGCAGATAAAAAAAATTAATCATTCACAATAAGATCTAGAACATGCATTAACAAAATAGATGCTCAATTTAATACAAACTAAATATTTTCTTTTGTCTTTAGCACAATGACAATTTGTCAATTATTTAATTTAGCAAACAACACGTCTTTATAATATCATACTTAAGCTTACGATTTCTAAAACAGAGTAATGGGACTGCATACATGAGAATATATAGCTGCCCTTATATCCCTCACAAGTGGATCACCATATTTGGTGGTACTTGGCATCAAAAAAATTATGCATCTAGGAATAAAAGTAAAAAAAAAAAATTAATACACAAACCAATTGATTACTTTTTTTTGCCTTTTTTGTCACATCCTAAAAGCTGAAAATGCTGCATTGTGACCACCAATAAAGTTTTAGCAAGCTTGGCAAACTACGTAGAGTCCACACAATTGTCTAAAAGAACAAAAGAAGCACATACATGTAACTTTCTTCATATCTTCCGGTGGAAACGTGGAACTCAGGAGGGTGTCCAGCACAAAAAGAGGCAGACAGACAGACTGCTGCTGTCTGTACTACAGTAATGGGTGTTTGAAAGAGGCCCTGTATTACTTACAGAAGCCTGTTCACGTGGACTAATGTAGTGGATAGACTATGTTCCATATGTGTTCGAGGAAAAGACAGGCAGTTCTGCAAAAGCAACCACGCTCTCCCATTATATACACGCTATATATACTCTCACCCATGGGGAGGTGATCAGTGTCAACTCAACACTTCCACAATTCACAAAATGCCAAACGCATTTTCTCAACTTTTTTGTTACTGTAACTTTAAGATGATCTAATCTTCAAAACTTGAACATTCAAACGTACAACAACACCCAGTCCTCCGCTCTGATGTTGAGTTACATCACACTTCTACTTTTTCCTCACCATCTTCGCCAGAATGACATATCTGTTGTGTTTGTGTGAGATTTCAGGTTGTTGTGAAGTTCACTGCCTCAATATAAGCCATGACATGTTCACAGAAAGCGTATTTTGTCTTTACATTAGTTTATATCTCATTCGAATATTTTTTTGACAGTTCAAATAAGTTCATGTTTCCAACAAATGTGACATTATGGGTTAAAATACCAACTCAATGTGCAAGAGAAAATGTAAAGTCCAAACCTTTGAGCTTGATCTGGTCTATGAGATCATTTGCGCGTGCCAGTTGGAGATGTGAGGTCGCCAGTTTGGGATCCGAAGAGTTATAGTTAATTGAAAAAGCAGCGCGAAATAACTACTGATCCATGGCTGAACTAGGTTCTAAAGTTAGTGGACAGACCCGAGAATCATTCGGGCTTTGTGTGTCCCTCACATTCCTTGGGAAAGGAACACAAACAGCAGTGAAAATCCCACCCTCCGCGCACGAGCTTTCTCTCATTGGATGGAGACATGAAAGCAGCCCAGTGTTCAAGATCAGGAGACCAGCGAGAACAAAGCTCGAAACTCGTTCAACTACTATTAACGTTCTCGTTCTGTTTCTAAGAAAGAGAAGTAGAAGTAAAAACTAGTCAACAAAAAGAAGGGAGAAATGCATATTGCGTCATTCACAATATTGCAATATGGCCTTGAATGCTTCATCGATTTTATGCAATGGTTAAAATAAAAATATTAAATATGCAATGTTTTCATTTACACAATATTTTATTTGGGTATTTTATATCTCATTAAGTGGCATTCTTCCACTTTTATTTATTTAAGGAAACAACAACTCTTAACAGACATTTATATTTTCATATTTTCAGTTAGTGTAGTCATTAGTAGTCTATTAAGGATAATAATAAATATATAATTAGTCATGTTTCGTTCGTTTTTATTTTTGAATGTGAAAAACGAAACAGTTGAGTCAACGATTAAATGACTCCCTAAAAAAAAAAAAAAAAATCTTAAAGGGGTAGTTCACCCAAAAATAAAAATTCGGTCATCATTTACTCCCTCGATCTCATACGGAAGAGGATTAAGGCCAAGCAATAATAAAAAAATAAAACCATCTCGAGATTAAAGTTGTTAAATTTCGAGAAAAAACTCCTTAAATTTCGAGAAAAAAGTCGAGATAAAATGTTGAGTATAAACTCGTTAAATTACGAGAAAAAAGTCGAGATAAAATGTTGAGAATAAACTCGTTAAATTACGAGAAAAAACTCGTTAAATTTCAAGAAAAAAGTCGAGATAAAATGTTGAGAATAAACTCGTTAAATTCCGAGAAAAAAGCCGTTAATTTCGAGAAAAAAAGTCGAGATAAAATGTTGAAAATAAACTCGTTAAATTACGAGAAAAAATCGTTAAATTTCGAGAAAAAAGTCGAGATAAAATGTTGAGAATAAACTCGTTAAATTACGAGAAAAAACTCGTTAAATTTCGAGAAAAAAGTCGAGATAAAATGTTGAGAATAAAGTAATTAAATTACGAGAAAAAAGTCATTAAATTACGAGAATAAATTCGTTAAATTATGAGAAAAATGTTGTTAAATTTCGAGAAAAAAGTCAAGATAAAATGTTGAGAATAAACTCATTATAATTATGAGAACAAATTCATTAAATTATGACATTTTTCTCATAATTTAACAAATTTGTTCTCGTAATTTAACGACTTTTTTCTCGTAATTTAACGACTTTTTTTCTCGTAATTTAACGAGTTTATTCTCAACATTTTATCTAGACTTTTTTCTCGAAATTTTACGAGTTTTTTCTCGAAATTTAACACCTTTAATCTCGAGATGGTTTTATTTTTTTATTATTGCTTGGCCCAAATCCTCTTCCGTACTCTCAAGTTGTTCCAAACCTTTATGAATTTCTTTCTTCTGCTGAACACAAAAGAAGATATTTGGAAGAATGTCGGTAACCAAACAGTTGATGGACCCCATTGACTTCCATAGTATTTTTTTCTTCTCTATACTATGGAAGTCAATGGGGACCATCAACTGTTTGGTTACCGACATTCTAAATTCAAAATATCTTCTTTTGTGTTCAACAGAAGAAAGAAATTCATACAGGTTTGGAACAACTTGAGGGTGAGTGAAGGATGACGGAGTATTCACTTTCACAACAAAACATATACAGATAATAAAGAAACATAACTGATAGAGAGATTAATGAAATGAAGGGCTAAATAAAATAATAAAATAACAAAATTAAGAAATTATAATTGAATGGGGTTAAAAGACTGGGTTGAGATTTATAATTTCTTGTAGCCCTATATTATTTTATGTTCTTATATATTCTTTTAATGTATAATAATATTGACAAATAATTCAAACTTCATTGCAATGTTGTCGCAGGGACATTCTTCTGAAGATTTATTGATTCTTCAAGCTTCATTCCCAATGTTGTAAAATATGATGATTTTAATGATTTGAACAGCACTGTTCAGTTTTCAGCTGTGGTATCATTTTCCCATCCTCCATTCCAGTGAAACCCCAGGGTACATTTGGTCATTGGACTGGACTGCAAATAATTCTTCCCTATAAGTGGGGCAGAGCCCGGCCATTCTTTGACAGTGTGGCACTGGGGTCTTTGCCAGAGAACCGGCCATAATGCCACAATGAGATCTCGGCAGAGGGCCCAGCGCGACTGAGGGCATGAGACGCTGGTCATAATTGAATAGAGACCTACTTAGACCAAATAGATACTGAAGGACAGACTCCGTAAGAATGGGAAGGACCAGGTTATAGCGTGTTTGCTGCTGTTCATGAACATAGAAATCCCTTGATTTTTAATACAGCATCCCATTACAATTTAAAGCATTAGATACACAAATTATGTTTATTTTAAATAGTGAGTAGTAAAAACGTATCAATAATTATGACATTTGGTCTCTAATAAATTAGGATTTAATTCAGATTGAATTAACACTTGGTGCTCTTTATTTAGCCTGTTTTGTGATATCACATTTTAGTAATCATCATAAATTAGGTATCATTTGAAAGCTTATGTACTCAAAATTCATCCTGTGAAAATCATTTTGACATGGTCATTGCGTTACCATGGAAACGGCACCAAAAATTATTTTAGCATGCTCCTCCCCTAGTGGGCGGTGTCAGGTTTCATATTACAAATGTATTTACTTATATTTAAAACTTTTTCTAATCTTGACAAAACATATCGTCGGAAAGGTCTGAGTCTCAAGGTTCCATATTAGGTGATTGTTTTGTAATAGAAGTGATATTTGGACAGAAATTTATAAATTTGTTACAGGAGAGTGCATCAAAAAAAAATTCAAAGGAATGTGGGTGACACCTGGTGGATATTTTTGGTAAAGCACCTAAACAAAATCTCATGGGAACTTCAATTTTTGTGATATCAACTTCAAATTTGGAACACAACTTTAGAGATAAGGCTTTAATTTGATAGTAATTTTAGAGTAAAAATATTTGATAAAATATATATTTTATATAAAATATAAATGTTTAGTACAGTACATTTGATTTACAGTAAATATAACCTTCTATAACTTTTTCATACTTTTATTTTCTGAAGTTCTTTCACTTTCTATTCTTACTTTCTGTTCATTAAAGAACACCTAAAAAATTCCCATTTTCCACAAACATATTAAGCAGTACAACTCTTTTCAAAACTGATAATAAAAAATGTTTCTTCAGCAGCAATTCAGTATATTAGAATGATTTCTGAAGGATCATGTGACTGGAGTAATGAAGCTGAAAATTCAGCTTTGAATCAGTGGAATAAATTACTTTATATTACAATATATTCAAATAGAAAGCGGTTATTTTAAATTGTAATATTTCACTTTTTTTTATAGATGATTTAAAATTGGACTCAAATTTACATGCATTTGACAACCATGACAGGGACAAAAGAGCATTTTTAAATGAAATCTTTTATTGTTTAATGCACTGCCTCACACATACACTGGATTCCTTTGCGTTGTGCAATATGGGACAATTACTATGAGAATGTGATGGCGAATGGCTGGGACTAGATTTTCTGAGTAGTAATCTCATGTTTAGAGTCGAGCAGAAACACTTCCACATCTGTCAGCACAGAATCAGATGATGTTTGTAACTCTGAGCCGGTTCTTTATGCCATAACAGAAAGAAACATCTCTACACCCAACCTCATTCCTGTGTTTTCAGCACAGCATACAAAGGCAAAAATACGACATACAAAAATAAAATCAAATAAAAGCAACCATTTGCCAGACTTCCTGCTCATACACAGATAACACAATACATTAAATCACAAAGTTACTCCGCAAAAAGAAAAAAAAGTCACGTTAGAAAGAACAAATCATCAAAAAGAAGTGTACACCCTATACCCTGAATCCTTCGTGACCCTAGGAACCAAGGGTAAACGCTAGACGGATGATTTCTGTTCTGTGCTCACCGCTGCAGTCAAAAACAGACATCCATGTGGCAGTGCAACCCCCCTGACCGTAGCCAAAAGACGGAAATAAAAAACATTGTTCTCTATATATTTAAATTTATGGGTTTGTTTTAGACGTATATGCACATGAATGTTCGTTCTCTCTCAAAACATATACACTCATTTCGTCGGCATATATGCCTGGTTATGGCGCACAAGGGGCACTTAAACCCCCTAGCTTTTAACCCTCCTGTGTCGGGGTCGAGGATGCACTGTTTTCGTTAAAGCCCCTCTGCATCTGACTTCTCTTTTCTCCGAACACTTCCTGCACCCTCCTTCCTTACAAACCTCCATCTTTTGAGTATTTTTCTTTTCCTGAAGACACAGATACAGACAGAGCAGTAAAGCTGGAGAGAGAGAGCGAGAGATTGAGAGAGAGGGGGAGTGAGTGTGCGATCAGCCGAATGCCGAGCCGACCTCCTGCGTCCCACGCCGTCTCTCAGCCCATCTCTTTCCACTGCCGGTAGAACTCGGTGATGTTCTTCAGCTCCATGCCTGCTGCTGCCACCGCCTGGACAGCCACCTATAGCCAGATCAATGCACAAACAGAGTGTGAACACACCATAACATCATACAAACAGACAAAACGACAATACAGAGAAACAGTTGGATAATCTCAACTAGATCTGGCAGTGTTGGGGAGAAACTAACTAAAAGACTCGATGCTACAAGATAGCGTAGCTTTTCTATTAAAGGGGTCATATGATGCTTTTTCATGTTTTCCTTTTCCTTTAGCTTTCCTGTAGCTCAGTGGTTAGAGCGTGGCACTAGCAATGCCAAGGTCATGGGTTCGATCCCAGGGATTGCACATACTCAGATACAAATGTATAGTATAATGCAATGTAAGTCGCTTTGGATAAAAGCGTCTGCCAAATGCATAAATGTAAATGTAGTGTGTAATGTAGCAAAAATAGTATCTATCTATTCAGCTGTTTGCCTATTTCTATTATTTCCGTTATTGCATCACGTTTTTTGACACAAAGATGTATTCTGTGTGAACGAGCCCATAGATCTTAATTTATTTGTAACTTTGTTATATTGTATTTATCTATGCTTGTAATATGTGTTTTTGTTCTTATTTTTATTACTGACTGTTCACTTGTCTTTAATGTTTAATTATAAAAAGCTAGATTTTTGCTGTGGTTTCGAAGTACTTAAAGCTGCGGTAAGTTTTACCTCTTTGTCGCCATCTCTGTTTGAAACCCGCAATTACAGTTATTTGCGGAATTATCATCTTTATGTGGGTTGTGCTCCTCAGCGCGGATGAATATAACGTTTGCCGTCAGTCACCACATCAGTGTGGATACTGTACTTCGGAATGACAGATTCTACATCTTGGAAGTATGACCAAAATAAGAATTTGTAAATTCTTAAAAAAAATAAAAAATGTTATCTGAACAAGTAAGTAACAAATCTGACACTTTTGTTCTGACCAACTGAGAAAAAAAGCATCACAATAAATTGCGGTGCCAATGGTGCCAATTCAATTCATTTTCTGTAGCCACTCCACAGTCCGAAGTCTTTTGCTTTTGACTACTGGTGAATCTCCAGTCGTCACTGATGATTGTTATTTGGAATTTTCTGGATTACAATCCGCCATCAAAATGATAAGTTTAATTATTCCAGCTGCTGTGAGAAAAGGCTATAAATGATCCGCCACCTGCAGCATCCTCACATGCGATATAGCCTACTAGCTGGGACTCCTTTATGTAAACAGACGTGTTGTAATGACGCAAAAACGAACGGCTGCATGCACGAATTTCTAACACGAATTGGGATAAGTAATAAATGAAAAGCAAAGTTACATCCCCCCCCCCACCTTTTTTTTTTGCTAATCTGNTACATCACTATTATATATATATAGAATTAACAAATGAGATCAAGTACATTTCATCCCAGAAAAATATATCCAAATATAGGAATTAGCACAAAGTCATTTAAATATAATAATAATAAAATAAATATTCAATGGAATTCGATTCATTATATATACATTATATATACACTACCATTTAAATTCAATTTTTCATGTTTTGAAAAGTCTCATACTCAAAGCTACATTTATCTTATAAAAAAAAAACAAAAAAACTAAACAACAACAAAAAATATTATTACAGTTTTTCGAATAACTAGTATAATAAAAAGTATTTTTTGACATTATTTTTTAGGATTCTTTGATTAATAGAAAGTTTAAAAGAACAGCTTTAATTTGAAATATAAATCTTTTGTAACATTTGATCACTCTGATCAATATTTAATGCATTCTTACTAAAAATAAGTATTAATTTCTTTAAAAAAAAAAAAAACATTTTGAATGGAAGTAAATAAATTGAATTACCAATAAAAATAACTAAATACAGTCTAGAGCAGCACAATTCTGGATAATATTTTTTTTTGTTTAAAATATAGATTCTGCATAGACAACTAAACAAAATAACATGTAAGTCTCTAGAAGTTCTTACAAAATATGATAATATATATACAAATATTTGTTTAATTTGAATTAATAAAAAAACAAACAAAAAAACTGGTTTGAATGAATGATTCAATCACTCACTCATAAAGACTTCACTTGTTTCATTACTAGATGAATCAGTGTTTTTGAATGGATCATTTGAATGAATGATTATTTCAACTACAATACATTTTTTAACAGTCATTTGTCGCCACCTACTGATGTAACAATGTAATTGATAAAATCTTTATTTGAAGCGTCAAGTTATTTTCATAAATTGATTTACTTATTTTATTTTATACTTTATTTTGATCACTACCGTAGACATCAGTGTTTATATCCAAACTATAAACATTTATCCCAGTACTTCTGTGATAATTTGAATTATTGTAACAGAAATAATGACAGTGTGGTTGAAAAGCTGTTTCATACCTACATCTGACAACTGCTCTCTCTAGCTCAGCAGCAGAGCCAACGCAGATTTCTGCTATGATCATCCTTGTCAAAGGTTTAATAGACATAGCTGAATCGCTGTCATTTAGGAATAAGGACGCGTGGGTGTTTGAATTGAGATTGCATTGCTTTGATTAATCGTGCAGCTCTAATAAAGTCTCATGCTGTTATAAGGTTTTGGTCATACTGCCCACCAATACCACACTATTATGAATGTAAAAGCCTATTTGGAGTCTTCTAATGCACAACTGACCTTCATGGAAGCTGACCGTTCAGTCAGCTCCTCCAATGAATGTCCTGTCAAAATGGTCACCATGCCAGCGGTGTCTTCATCTCCACTGCTCTGAGATCCCGTCAGCTGGCGACAGCTGTCCACCATCTTATACAGGTGCCTGCCAACAGGAACAATCAATGCAGTGATCCTGTCTGCAGAAAACCCTACAGGGCTTCACGACTGAATTTAAAATCTTTCTGCTCTGAAACAGGAAATTAAGATGATAGGGCTTACCAGGCTTCTATGTCCTGTCGCTTCAATTTGTCCCTCTCAAAGCTTTTTCCCGACTCTTTCTGACAGCGGATGTACCTGTTGCATAATAAGTAAGAATAAACGCTCATGTGTGACGCATTAAATCATTGACTTTGACTGTTTAATGGTGCCTTATCAAATTTAAATGCACGTTAGAATCGGACGTCATGCTCTACAGGTCTGCAGAGCTCAAGATGTACCTGTTCCCTTTCCGAAACTCTGTCTCAAGAAACCGAATGCCATCTCTTGCTCCCGAGTTCTCTTTCTTCAGCATATCCAGACCATCAATCACTGCAAGAGACCAGAAATTCATCTCAGTCGAGCAATTTGTACAAACATATATTGATTGATCATTCCTGGCGGTTAGCACCTTCATGTGTAAAATGTCCATTTGAGATTACTTTTCATTACATATGAGGTGCCAAACTGGAGAAGTTTCGATCTTAAATCATTCAAAGTGTAGTATTTAAAAAGAACTAGTGTAAAAATGGTTAGCCAATTAAAATTATTGGCACATAAAATCAGAAGGTTGCCATTCAGATGTCAAGTATCTATGCTAAGGCTCCCACTCTTTTTCACAGATGAATTTCCTTTTCCATGTTATTTTCAGTTTCTAGACTGAATAAGGATTGTTTAAAAATCATTTTGAGTCAGACTGACATGCTAATGAATCATTCAGAATGATTTCATAAAACACTTCGAATGACTCAAAATTTGCCCATAACATCAGGCCTCGCTACAGTTTACAAGCAGGTTTTACTCTGTTAGTTATTGCATTTATGTAGAGTTTGTGAAGTGTGTATTCCTTATATACTGTTACAGAATTTTTATTAATAAATATTAATTACCTTTATATTTTTTATTTTCTTCATTTAAGTTTTAGTAATTGTCTTCTTTTTTTATATATTTCTATATAGCTTTAAAGACTCCATATGTAAACTTGATGATGCTGTGAATGAGTGTGATGGAGATGGACTTGTTGTTTTCACCTTCGCCCATGGAAAGAAATCAGACGGTTTCGGGCAGAAATCATGTTCATGGATGAGCAAATGTATTAAAGTTTTATTATCAACATGGTGGTATGACGCAGGGTGCACCAAAAGCCGTGGCCCATGGGAGTGAATGCTAATAATGAGAGACACCTGCGATTCACATTGGTCTCAGAGCTTTTATTACGTTGCAGTCGCCCGCTTTATTTTTGTATTTTAAGTACTACATAAAGCCTATTTTAGTTTCATCAATTTTCTAATTAGCAAATTTCTAAAATTTCTATAATTTTCTATTTTTCATCAAATATTTAAAATATCCACCTTTTCCCTGAGTAAACGATGAGTGCCGCCATGATGGATTCTAACTACCGTTCGTACGCTGTCCAGTTCCGGTCTCAATTGGAACCCATTGTTAAACGGGGTAAAAAAAGAGTGACTGAAATAAACAGAAACTTTTTGAACATTACAAAAAATTAACGAGTACAGGGTTAAGCTGTGCTGTTGTTGGCAGCCACAACAACAGCAATAAACTGAAGAAATTCCTGGAATATACATGTTTTGAGCATCAGCAAATCTGAAAAGAATGTCCGTATACGGTGCCATATGCCTTGCATTTTATGCCAAATACTTGACAAGAGAAAATGAGCATGGCTTGCATCACTTCAGTTAAAATACTCCCCATAAAAGGTATATTTGTGCTCTTCACCCGATCGAAAGCTGTCCAGTTCCGGTCTCAATTGGAACCCATTGTTAAAACGGGGTAAAAAAAGAGTGACTGAATTTAACTTTTTGAACATTACAAAAACTGTTGACGAGTGTGTTGTAGGTTATGTGCGCCCATCTGTTTTCAATATAGCTAACTTCAGGCAGCCTCATGTCATCTACGCACTTATTAAACTTTGATGAGTGAGGCACTAACAAAATAAACCATTTTCATAGGTTTAACGTTACATTATCAGCTTGGAAAATACACTAATTTGACTAGAAACACCAAAGACCAGTAATGTGAAGGATAATTCAGCTATGAGTCGGGCGAGACTTCTGCATTCAGAAAAAGGTGGATAACTATTTGATTTCAGCTTTATTTCAATAACTGGAAATGGTTTTTAATAGTTTTAGTTAGAGCATACCCGGATAAACATATTCACTATAGAAATCTTAAAGTAATTAGATTTAATTAATTTTCATGACATTTCCAGGCTCTCCTGAAATCTCCAGACTTCCCACGTCTGTGGAAACCCTCATTTGGAGATCGGAGGAGACTCGTGGACTGACCTGTGCGAGGGATGATGATGATGAAGCAGCCGCTGGCAGCCAGCTGTCTAAGCAGCCCCAGGTGCTGGCAGAGAACACCGGTATCTGGCACCAGATAAGGAGACATGGAGGACTGGGCTTTGGGCTGCTGCAGACTGCCCTCCAGCTGAGAGACCTCCAACTGCAGAGAGAGAGAGAGACAAGGAAATGGTTCATTACTGCTCCAATTAATTGAGTACATTTGGATAAATGTCGTGAAGAAGATCAGCATTAATGAAAGTTAAAAATAAACCCAACAGCTGGTCTGACCTGTAGGCGCAGCTGGGCCATATCTCTCATGAGCCGGTTTCTGCGAGCTTCCTCCTCCGCCTGTGGACGAGATGAGACAAGGTCAATATAACCTCTGTGTAACCTCAAAACATTACTCAGATTTTACCCTTAGTAAACACAAGGTGTGAATAAGCAGCTAAATATATTTTTGTGCTGGAAGAAAAAAACACACACACAAGAGCAGCATAATGTAAATAAACAGACACACAAACACAAAAAGATCACAGGTCATCTGTGCAAATGTTTCTTTAGTTTTTGTTTTTTAAAGAATAACCTCAAAGTGCACTTAAAGAGATTAATGTTTAAACCACAGATAAATTTAACCTTACAATTCTAAAGTAAACAACAAAAAGGGCACCTTGCAGTTCCACATATTTCAACTAAAAGGCAATATTATAGGAGTGAGGGAAAATATAAAGACAGAGAGACATGTATTAAATATAAAATACAAGTGTTTGATCTTTTGTACTTTTTAAGATGGCTTTGCAGATTAAATTTATTTGCATACTGTGCCCTAATTGTGCCCATGAAGATTAGTCATGCTCCTGCTTCAGATTTGTTGCACCACGCATATTTCTTGTTTTCCAACTAGCAGGGTTTTTTTCTGCATTGAAAACATTTTTTGTCCCACCAATGATTTATTTGATAATTTAATGTGACGATATCTGCTGTTCTGCAGTAGCCGGTTGCTTTAAAATGCTCCCGTTGTGTAGGCTATTTATGTGTTTTTCCAGCGGTAAGCTCTGCAGCCAATCACAGACATATGTGTTGAGTGTGTTAACGCAATGGCCAATCAGATGCATTAAAGTTAGCAACAATGGCAGAGCTTTTGTTTAGCGCGATTGCTGTTCATTGTTCATGAATCCTTTCATTATAACCAACAAAGTATAAACACAATGCCAATAAGAGATTCATTGCACAGTGTAAACAGACAGGTTCATTGACTATAAGGGACGTTTTTGCAAGAGTGTAGCTTTGTGTACCGCGCATTGTAATTGACAGCTTCATAGTGATTGACAGCAGTGATTATAATGGCAGGAATCTTTGCTCATTTTCTGTATATAATTTATATATTTTCATACTGCTAACTACACATTGCAAAATTTGTTAACATTAGTTAATGCACAGAACTAACGTGAACATTTTTAACTAACATTAACAAAGATGAATAAATACTGTAACAAATGTATTGCACATTGTTAGTTCATGTTAGTTAAAACATTAACTAATGTTAACAAATGAGACCTTTTTGTAAAGTGTTACCAAATAAATAGACTTGCCACTTTTGCTATGTAATGTGTTACTTTGTCATTCATTTTATTATTTTCAATTCAGTCACTGTGTGTGATTTTTTTACATTTAAATTTAGATTTTTAAAAATAAAATAGTTCTAAGCACTTTGTTTTATGATCTTTCCTGACAGTGATTATTTTGTAATTCATGAATAAATAGGTTAATATTATAAACCGTTTCTTTGCATTTATGTTGTATTTATTGTCAGAACTGGGATTAGTTCTGTGTGTGGATGACTGTGTTTATCGTTCGCCACCACCGAAGACCGAATTTTGGACCCAGGAAAAAACAGTTGTTTTTTTTTTAAAGGAATTAATCAGCAAGGACACATTAAATTGATGGAAAGTTACAGAAAACACTTTTATAATGTTAAAAAAGTTTTAATGTTTAAAAAAAGGATGGCCTGAGGGTGAGTAAATCATGGGATAATTTCCATTTTTAGGTGTACTATCCTTTCATGGCCCAGGTATACTTCATTTTCACAGTTGAGTGTGCGAGCCTTTCAACGTACACTCCTTTGGCCATAAGCACGGAAAGGTGTATGCATTAGGTGTGTGCGCACTATCTAGTGGACTTTGCTTTCAAGCCCTCAAGTCATTCGCACATGCGCTGTTGTACACTCAATGTCCGCGTATATACTTTGGGCTTTATTCCATGAATGCCTAGCAGTCCATGACAAGCTTTTCATTCGCAGACCCTGAAGGTTTTAATGAAATTGTACCAGAAAGAGCCGCCTCTTCACCGCCACAGCAAGGTGGCACTTCAATCATCATTTGTTCTACCCCTAAGGGCTGCATGGTTGCTTGGCAACATAAGGCTCTCAAGCAAAAGCTCACAAATGTGGTGAGGTTTTATGAAAAAGCCTTGTTTTCTTTAACACAGGCATGTCTGTGTAGACCCTATCATTTAGAGGCACTTTCCATGACTATTTTGGCATGTATTTAAGTACGACAGCTACTGAAATCACCAAAAGAGTCAACGCAAAAGAAATCAGCTTTCAAACAAAGAGTTTCTAGTGCAAATTAAAGCAAAGCTATTATTGCTCCACAAATAGTTTGGTTTATTATTTTTTTCATTACAATTAAATATCATGTATTTTACCATGCGGAACTGGGCCTTGGCCTGCTGAATCAGATTCTCCTGCTCTGATTGGCTGATGCTGGTGAAGATGCCCGCCTCTGGGTTGAAGTGCAACACGTTGCCTTGGAGATTTGTGAGGAAGTGTCCAAAGCTGCGAATGCAGCACACGCGCACCACACACTGGACAGCACAGAGAAAATGAGACAAAAAAGGAAAAACATGAGAGAAAGCAAAAGACAATGACTGTTTATATATATATAAAATGTGTTATATAACATATATATATAACATATACACTTCCTTTCAAAAGTTTGGGGTCAGTAAGATGTAAAAAGTCTCTTATGCTCACCAAGGCTGCATTTATTAATTTTTTTACAATGTATTCAAATTCAAAATAACTGTGGTCTATATGTATTTTAAGATGTAATTTATTACTGTGATGCAAAGCTGAATTTTCAGCATAATTATTTGAGTCTTGATTGTCTCATGACCCTTCAGAAATCATTCTAATATGCTGATCTGGTTCTCAAGAAACATTTTGTATTATAATCAATGTTGAAAACAGTTGTTGTGCAAAAGAAAACAAAACAAAAAAATGTTTACTGACCCCAAACATTTGAATGGTAGTGTAGTGTATATTATAAACAATTTTTGCAAAACAAAATTTAGGGTGCGTTCACACTTGTCATGTTTGGTTCGATTAAAACGAACCCTGGTGTGATTGCTCGGTTAGTGCGGTTAATTTGAACAAATGTGAACGCTGCCATCCGAACCCTGGTGTGCACCAAACAAGCGGACCGAGACCGCTGGAAAGATGGGTCTCGGTCCGCTTCCAAACGAACTCTGGTGTGGTTCGAATGATATATGAACGCAACACGGACCAAAGACATGTAAACGAACCAAAAACAGGAAGACGAGACCCTAAAAAGGACAGAATGCTCACGCATGTCGGTTTTTCTTGTCATAGTCGCGAGTTTGCACATGACAGGCATCAGACGCGCGTCTCCACGCAGCAGATCGTTTGTATGTGATGGATGGATTCCCGCCACTGTTTTGACTACTTTACACATTTTATAAGCTCTTCATGAGTTCCCAGCTCATGCAGGCCACACACACACAACGAGCGCATTTACCTCAGCACACAGCATTGTTTTGGATGTTCGGTAAGTTCCGTCTCAAAATAAGCAATACAACAAAACAACAGTAACCTGTTTTCCACAGTTTTTACTAAATGAACACAAGGAAGAATTATAATCCTAAATGAAATAAATGATTTGAATATATAAAGCTGGAAGTGTCATCCGCATGGCACATAAAGAGGTAAGTGTGATGTTACCTCATCCAGAGGGGTAAGTGGTGGTCTCTGGCTAGTGAAGTCCAGGCGTCGATGGGCTACGCTGAGGGCAGGAAGGTGGCGGAGGGCCAGATCCTCGGGCAACAGCAGCGTCTGGACCAAACTAGGCTGCTCACACTCATTCAGGAGTTCTGTTACATCCTTATTCAAACCTAAATCTGCAACAGAACAAGAGAAACAAAGATTGTGTTATGAGGGAAATTAAAGGATATTTTTACTTTTAATAATAATAAAAAAGATTACTCTCACCTGTTTCTAATATCTTGCTGCCCTCAGGAAGTAAATTAAGCAGCACTGAGAGTCTGTTCCACAAGCTCTGAGAACTCTGAGTAGAGACCAAAGACCAACATGTATACAAAAGTAGAGCGAAGCAACAACAACAAAAAAAAAGATTCTGTTGTTTATTCAAGAAAAATACAGAATTTCAGATTGACATGTACCTGAGCGCACATAAGGATGATATCAGTGTTCGTCCTCAGCCAATCCAAAAAGACCTTCACCACCTGGATGAGACCCTGATTGGTCAGTATCTCCAGTCGCTCAGAAAGGGTTTTCTCACTGGGAAACGAGTGGTTGCTGTGCTCACTGCCCTCAGAATCAGAGTCAGGATCTGTGAACAACAAATCAAATAATCTTAGTTTTAAAAGTATGGACTAATCTGCATTCCCTTAAAGGGTTAGTTCACCCAAAAATTAAATTCATTACTCACTCACCCTCATGTTGTCCCAAACCCGTAAGACCTTTGTTCATATTTGGAACACAAATTAAGATATTTTTGATGAAATCTGCAGGTTTCTGAACCCCACATAGGCAGCAACATCATTGCACCTTTTGAGGTCCAGAAAATGATTAAAGACATCATTAAAATAATCCACGTGACTACAGTGGTTCAACCTTAATGTTATGAAGCAGCGAGAATACTTTTAGTGCGCAAAAACAAAACAAAAATAACAACTTTATTAAAAAAAAATTTTCTCTTCCCTGTCAGTCTCCAGGTCTTCCAGGTTCTACGTCCGAACGCCGGCTCAGTATTGCCCGACGCTGTTCACGTGAGCAGCACGACGCATGCATGTGGTGCTGACGCATATGTCGGCCAATACTGAGTCGGCGTTCTGGCATAGAACCTGGAAGCGCTGCTCTGCGTTCACTACGTCAACAGCATAGGAGAATGACGGAAAATAATTAGTATTCTAGTCTCTTCATAACATTAAGGTTGAATCACTGTAGTCACATTGACTATTTTAACGATGTCTTTAGTACCTTTCTGGACGTCAAAAGGTGCAATGACATTGCTGCCTATGTGTGGTTCAGAAACCCTCAGATTTCATCAAAAATATCTTAATTTGTGTTCTGAAGATGAACAAAGGTCTTATGGGTGTGGAATGACATGAGGGTGAGTACTTAATGACAGAAATTTCATTTTTGAGTAAACTAACCCTTTAAGGAAATAATAGTGCTTGAAAGACAGCAAAAAATTATAGCGTTAAAGGGGCTATATGTAAGAATTGTCATGCATTAATCACTTTTTTTTATTGTCAATGTGTGAACAGCTTTTAACAAAAAAAATAAAATGAGACTGACTTCCTAGGTTGTCTATGAAAGGACTCAGGTTTTAGGCTTTGGTTATATGTAAATATAGTGTTACATCAAATTTTAAATTTCTTTAAACACTACACTACTTTTCAAAAGTTTGGGGTCAGTAAGATTAAGTAAATAGTTTTTATAATGTTAGAAAGGATTTCTATTTCAAATAATTGCTGTTCTGTTGAACTTTCTATTCTCAAGAACAGAATCCTGATGTTTTCCATAAAAATATTAGGCAGTGCACCTTTTTCCAATATTGATAATAAAAAAATATATATCAATGTAATATTTCACAATATTAACGTTTTTACTGTATCTTTAATCAAATAAATGCAGCTTTGGTGAGACTTCTTACCACTTACCAAAAGTGTATTTAAAAAAAAATCATGTATAGACTTAGCTAAATTAATTGCAGAAAACTCAAAATGACTTTGTATGCAATGTACCATTGTCGTTAGTTCCATTAGCGATCTCTGGATTAATTTGTCTCGGCGTTTCTCCGGTAGGAGGTGTGGCTTCTTGTATTGGGGCGGGGGTTGAGTCTGGGGTGGGGTTAGTGGCAGGTGCAGGGCGGAGCAGTACATTGCTAAAGGTGGGGGCGAGGCGAAAGCAGCGTTTTGCCTGAAAGAGCTGAGAGGACATAGCCTGCAGGTTACTGCTGATGCTGGCATCATTAGATACTAAAGGGCCGTTGGTTACTGGAGGGGTCGAGTTTTCCTCTCTAGATGGTTGCGGCTGCTCATTTTCCTCTTGTTGCTGCTGTTGTGGCGCATTCTCGGCATCCTCCATGTCTTCCAGGTCTGAACGAGATTCCTGACTGTTCATGTCAGAATCTGTCTCGACGTCAAAAGCAGTACCGCCCTCGTCCTCCTCTGAGCCACTTTCCCAACTGCCATCCCCTGCCAGTGGTCCTTTCCGTCCTTCCCTTCCTAAAGAGTTCATCTGGACCCTAGTGGCTCCCAGACCATCGACCGGACCACCACCTTCCTCGTCCTCTTCTTCATCACTCTCAAATCCCTCGCTCAGGTCGCTCTCATCCTCCTTGTGAGCACAGCGTCTGCGGCGAAGCATAGAGAGCCGTGAGAACTTCCTCTTCTGTTTTTGCTTCTCCTCAGCTGATCTCTTCTTCTCCAGGCTTTTCTTTGTCCCCACTGTACTTCCGTTCCCCTTAGTCACGCCTTCCTCATTCTCCTTCTCCTCGTCATCGTCCTCTTCCAGGGAGCCGTTCTGTAGGGTCCTCTCCTCTGAGAGAGCAGCACCACTGTGATCTCTGGCATCAGCGTCATCTACGGACAAATGCATCACATTGGGAAAGTTAGTTTTAAGTGAACAGCCACATAACAGCAAAACAAAGACAAAAGCTTTTTCCAAATCCTAGTGAGCTGCCTAACTACACAGCATTTTAAGGCTTCATAGGTGCTTCATGACAAAAAATAGGAGGCAACATTATGGTGCTTTCTAAGATACTTTACCTACTTTTCACTAAAATCTAAGACAGCACTGCATATATTCTTAGCAGATACGGCTACTTTTCTGTCAGATTACGAAAGTACCCAAAAGTAGCTTACAATCAGAAAGACAAAAAGGACATAGAAGCAAAGAAGTACCCGTACCAGTGTTATCAGTGCGCAGGGGTGGGACGTCACTCTCTCCCTCCTCCAGTTCAGCTTGCAGTCGAATGTTGACATGATTGACCAAATGGGAGAACAGAGCCAACGTGAAAGCGATGGAGGCACTGTACTGCTTTGAAGCTAGAATTGAATTATAGTTGACAGATGAGTTTGTACTTCATTTGCGAGAAAATTTTAATAGCAAATGTGGTTTGAATGCTTCTAAGAGTGCCCTAAACAGCCATTAAATCAATAGATATTTTATATATTTTTTATATCCTGACTTTTCAAAGACTGGAATCACAATTTTACAGTTCCTTGTTAGTTTTTCATAACCACAGGTG
>RJVU01051648.1:2998923-3012792 GCA_003731715.1 Anabarilius grahami | reverse complement strand
AAATAATTGTAAAAGATTTTTGGGTCAGCACACCTCAATAGCTTCAACAATTGATTGACAATTAAGTTTAGAATACAATGAACCAATTAGAACCCAGTTTAGGTCAGATAGCTGATGAATCGAAAATGTAAGTTTTTTCTATGTATAAACTGTTTATGTAATAAAATATGTTTTCGTAGTTTGTGTTGTCCCTTATCAGTGCAAAATTATCACAAATTAAAAAGGATTCATGCCAATATTGTCCAAAACCCCACTTTTCTAGGGCCTTTCCAAACTTTTGGAGGGCAGTGTATATATAATTATATTAANTATAAAAAATTATAGTTTAATTTTTTATTATATTTAGAAATATCTAAGACTTATTTTAACTTTAAAATTCCCTGATATTCCCCAGTTTTTCCATGACTGTTAGAACGCTGCCTTTAATACGCAAAAGGAAACATGTCTCACCGATGAGTGGGTCGGTGACGTGTGTCCAATCGATGCAGTCCTGTAACTCCAGCTGATAATGTGACTGGATATAGAGCAGCAGGTGTTGAAAGAAGCCCACCCCAGCGATCAGATGAGTCCTGTAGGCGCACTCCAGAGCACTGCGGCTGTGAATATGCTGCAAAGACAGTCAGGATTTCAGCCTGATGGCCAATACAACAGCAAATAATACAACATTTAAATTATGAAACGTGTGCAGTGTTACGTGACAGCACCTTCTTATTGGTCTTGATGACCTGAATGACCTCATAGTAGACCTTCCTCCACAGCAGCTCTTCTGCCTTGCGTCCATAGTCCACAGGATGCAGGAACATCAGCTTTACACAAAGTTCCCGCAATCTGGTAAAAGAAAATATATAACAAAAAAAATTAAGAAGCCCTGGAAAGTAAGCATTGTTTTTCAGTTGTTCAGAGCTAACGTAATTGCATCCTAACTAGGTGTGACAAGCAATAAAAGCTCTCATTTCTATGTAAATGCAGCATAATCTGACCGATTATACGGCACTGTGCCTGGTTGGGTTGCAGAGAGAATAAACTTGTGCTTACTTGTTCCTCAAGCTGATATTCTCAGGTTTGAAGACCTCCCTATACGACGACTTGCCGCTAATTATAATATCCAACTTATGCACCGTTTCCACCACAGCCCTTCATGAAAACAGACAAGAAATGATCAACACTTTGTTATATACACCACAAACAGACAAAAATCCCATTCAACGCTTTCGGAATTAAAAAAACAATAATCACAAATATTGACTTATGAGTGGGGATAAAATTCAAACAAATCAGTTATGTTTTGGATTATATGGCATAATTTTCCATGTGTGTTTATTATAGCAAATTAAACACCTAAATTGTTAACTTACTACAGATAAAATGTATTTTATCATCAATCTTTTTGACAATAAAAATGTATTAGAAAAAAACAGATCCAAAACTTTCTTCTACTAATCATAGTGAATGTTTCACATAACATCAGTTCTATGTGTTTGACTTATTTTTCTATGGTTAAGGTGTAAACACAGGCATTTGATTTAGAGATTAAAGAAGAATTTCAGCTACTCAACCACACAAAGCCTACTGTATCATATATGATACATGAATTTCTAAGGCCTCAAAATTATCAACAAGATCAAAATTCCGCTGAAAAACCTGTCGTACACAATCTACTACGTGTCTTCTTTCGTCTGACTGATAGTTACATTTTTAGTAAGTAAAAGGCCTTTTAGTATAATTATAAAAATGTCCATCTTCAGGTCATGGCACACGTGATTTTTGCTGTGAAATCTTTAATGATTTTTATAAAGTAAATATAAGAATATGTTTTATATTGTTAGTAATATTTCAAGATGAACGTTTACTGAACTGAAGCAACTTAGGTTTACTTGATCATCCATACAGCATTTTTTGATAAAAATGCCTTTTAAAATGTATTAAATATGATGCATCAGGCTTTGATGAATGTTTATTTGTGCACCTCTCATCATTGCTTTGCATTGCATTATATGTTTTGTCCCCATAATCAAAACTACAGAGGTTTGATCATAAAACTAAGCATTTAAAAATTATCTTACTAAGAGATTTTATTGGGAGATATGGAGTGACAAGACGGATTTTACATGCATTTTATGTAAGTAGTCTGTTATGCTGTTATAAAAATCTAATGTATTTACATTACAAGCCATCAGAATTTAATCTTTGGCCATATAAACAATAAAACCTGCAATAAACTGTTCCATTTAAAAAAAAATAAAAAATAAAGGCTTTACAGGGTAAACAATCATTGCATGTGCAAATGATTTAAATATTCTACCTTTAATTTTCATGTAATTATGGCCTCTCATTTTAAATTACCCATATCTGTCCTTTTGTAGGAACTAAAAAGAGTATCCATGGACATAAATCATAAAGTATATTTAGATTTAATAGCTATAATTTCATGCCACACATGCCAAATAATACAAGATTTCCAGATGAGACGTTATGGTCTGGAGAATGCCTATACGGTCTCTGTATACAAGTGTCAAGTGTCTCATTTACCATTTTAGCTTTATGAATATATTTACAAACAAAAATCACAAAATTTATAAAGAATACTTGAGATTTCCTGACAGTACCGGCCTGCTGTCAGCGCTCTTACCTGTACAGCCGTTTAATATGAAGCACTTTGGCCTCTGGCTCGCTGTCCTGACCCGGTCCGCTCATCCTACCAGTGATAGTGCGGCTGCTGTGGTCTGTTTTCGTGTATGTTGTTCTGGTTCTGGCTCGTTCAGCTCTAGTTTAGCGCGCGGCTAACGTTAGCAGGCTAGCTAACTCACCTATTTCCCTCAAATTACAACTTAAACACAAACGCTGTCGTTCCTGACCTCCCCCGTCACCGGCCGCGATACCCATCCGTTCGGAAGCCGGTGTGTGTGTTTGTGTCGGTTCGGGTCAGCTGTCACATTTTGAGGGGGTTGTGTTTGTGTTGTTGTCGCTCATCATTACTAGTGTCGCTTCGCGAGCGGCCATTTTTTTCCTCCTCCCACCGCACACAGTTCAGCGACTGCTGCAAGTATCGCGACAGTTGCAAGTAGCGCTCGCTCGGCTGCAGGAGTGCTGATCAGTAACTGGTGACCGTTAGTGTACTCAGAAATGTATTATGATAGCCCGAGTTCCTGTCGAACTACCATAGTACAGTTAATGTTTATAATGGTCATGAGCTGGTTTGAGTTGGTTTATGCTGGTCTTTAGCTGGTCATGAGCTGGTTTAAGCTGGTCCTGAGCTGGAGCTAGTTGCTTAGGACCAGCATGTGACCAGCTTAAACCAGCTCATGACCAGCTAAGGACAAGCATAAACCAGCTCAAACCAGCTTCCATGCTTCAAAACATACCTAACCAGCATACTTTTTTTTTTTTTTTTAAAAGCAATTATAGCAATACACTGGTATTTTGTCAGAAATGTGCAATGTTTTCTTTTTTGTCATCTTTTCTCACTGTCTTCAGTAAATCAATTGATCACACAGAGATAAATCACAGTATATTTCATATATTGTAAATAATGGCTTTGTCTAAAGGCACATTGTAAATAAGATTTTTATAAAAGGAAAATGTAGTTAGATATGTAGTTTTCCCTCTAGAAAATCGTTCTCAAAACGTTCAGTTTTAATCCAACCCATTTTCCAGGCACTTATACTTCGAGTTTAGGGCAAATAGGCTATAAATATGTGTGAAATGTGTATATAATTGAATTTAGTAAATGGGTAAATCTCACAAATTATCTCAAGAATAGGCCCAGAGTATAGTTTCATAAGGCAAAATAATCTCATGTTCATTACAGTAATAAGATATATATTTCTATATTATTTAAATGGTAAAGTTATTCATTATAGGAATTTGTTTGTACTGCCTTAGTAATTTCATCCAACACATTCTCGTCAACCCCTCATCTCTGGACACGATTAGCAGGCAAACCATCTGGCATCACCTGGCAACTGCATTTCTGAATCATCAACAGGGAGTTTTAACACGACACAGCAATACTGAAATCATAAGTGTCTATCTTGTTTCTTCGTTTATATCTTCTACTTTGACTGAAGACAGAGATAAAAATGGATTTTCCCAGATAGACAGATAGATTGATACATAAATTGATTAATTGATAGATAGATAGATTGATTGATTGATAGATAGATACATAGATTGATTAATTGATATATAGATTGATTGATTGATAGATAGATACATACATAGATATATACATACATAGATAGATACATAGATTGATTGATAGATTGATTGATACATAGATTGATTAATTGATAGATATATTGATTGATTGATACATAGATTGATTAATTGATATATAGATTGATTGATTGATTGATTGATTGCTAGATACATAGATATATACTGTAGATTGATTAATTGATAAATAGATAGATTGATAGATAGATACATACATAGATTGATAGATAGAATGATTGATTGATTGATTAATTGATACATAGATTGATTAATTGATATATAGATTGATTGATTGATTGATTGTTAGATACATAGATATATAGATTGATTCATAGATAGATAGATAGATACATAGAATGATAGATAGATAAATAGATAGACTGATTGATTAATTGATACATAGATTGATTAATTGATAAATAGATAGATTGATAGATAGATACATACATAGATAGATACATAGATTGATTGATAGATAGATAGAATGATTGATTAATTGATAGATAGATAGATAGATAGATAGACTGATTGATTGATACATAGATTGATTAATTGATATATAGATAGATTGATTGATTGATTGATTGATTGTTAGATACATAGATATATAGATTGATTCATATAGATAGATACATAGAATGATAGATAGATAGATTGATTGATTGATACATAGATTGATTAATTGATGCTAGACAGATACATAGATAGATAGATAGATAAAAACATCATTCTCAATATCATAAATGAATTCAATAAGAATTTATTTCTTTATTCATCTGTTTAATTGATTTAATTTCTATAATTAGCCCACCCGAAAAATATAAATTCAGATTTATTCAAAAAGAAATGAAAGTCTTCAACAGCTTTGAATAAACTAAAGAAGGATGAAATGATAACAGCAGTCATATTATTATTACAATAATAACCATAATTCAATAACCAGAATATCAACATTCATAACAAATCCAAAAAACATTGGCAATACACTCTGACATACCACTCTTTCTATTAATATAATATATACAAAAAGAAATAAAATTCCCAAGTGTCTGCCCTTTTCAAAAATGGAAATTTAGGGGCGGGGCTTATGGCTTGTCAAGAAAGATGACTGTGATTGGCTTATGGCTGACAAAGATCAACTGAAGTTTATTAGAAAGAGGCACATCATGGGAACTCCATTCATTTACAGGGGACAAAGAAGCGATTACTTGCATGGAAGAGTTGCTAGGCAAGTAATAAAGCATCAAGCCATATAAAAGGTCAGTATAGTAAAATGGGAACGTCTTCTCACAAGAGCGACCTTCTTACGGCGATCCAAAAAACACTCATCTGATGCACGGCACCGCAATTAAATTGAAAGCAAGAGGAGATGCAAAAGCTGCAAAGATTAGCAGGTGACTTATGTCTGGAAAAGTTGATATATGCATACATACGGTAGGTATTAAGCCTATATATTTATGTACAAGCATTGCTTGGTCACCCAGAACCTGTTACAAAACACCTCAATCAGTGAGAAAATGAGTGCAAGCTTTAGACTGGCGAACCACGTGGCGGACTCACGGCGATGCATCGTAGGTTTCAGACTGCGTACAATCAGCCTGAGCAAAAAGTGCTTCGAAGACATCCGCCGACGAGTCGCCAACTTGAGTTTTAATTCCCACAAAGTTCTGTTACGCTTTTTCTTGTCCACATATTGAGAAAAAGGGAAATCGGTGTAAAAGAACACATTCTGTACACTGCATATACAAACATACCTTATGTACAAATACATATATATATATATTTATATTTATATTGTATAACCATACATCCAGTATGTACACAAAAGACTGTACACACACTGTATATACACACAGTCACCCACAACATTATTCGACCTGCATGATCTCTCAACATTTATATTTTTGTCTAGTGGTGTAAAAAGGAAGCAGAGAAATGTCTGTTTTGCCCGGCAATGGCGTCCAACGAAAGGAAATAAAGTTAAATTTAAAACAGCAACTTGGCTTCGCTTTGCAAAACTACCCACAATCCTACAAACGTTCCAAATTTCTAAATAAGAGGATTCCACATCCAAACAGTGTCGTCCATAAAATCAAGAACTCCACAGCGAAACGAAAAAGAGTTAAAAAGTAAAAGAATCCATCTTTCTTTCACATACAAAGGAGTTGCCGAGGATCCAGGACGTACAGTAGCAAAATGCGGGAAGGGGGAGCAGGTAAAATAACAGGTTGTCAATATTTCTTTGCAAGGAGATTGTCACAAATTCACGGATCTAAAAAGGATTATTTTCAGTTCTTGTCTCACATTACCAGCATGTAAATATGTGATTTCATCTGGGTGAGGTCCAGTCAAGAAGTAGAAAACTGCCAGGAAACAAAAGTTCGGATATTTCCAGCCTCTTACCAAATCCGCTGAAGGGCAAATCAGCGTCTCTTGAGAAAAAAAGAAAAAAAAGGCTGGGCATATTCAGTTTCCCCAAAATAAAAGACATGATTGAGACACAGGCAGGCATGACAGGCAGAGCTAATGTGGCATATGAAGATCATAATGAGAAGAAGTAGAGGATTGTTCAATATCCTACATGTAGTCAGTAAAGAACCTAAAAAACAGCACCTTTGAGATTGATCTGATCCACAGAACCTCTCCAGCTCTCTCAAGGAACCGCCTGCGCTGCATGCGACGTCATCTCTCGTGCTGTTCAGAGGCACGTCTGACAGATGTTAGCATCCCAATCTGTCATCATATCAAATTATATCAGAGAGAGGGCACGTCCAAGGAGGGGAACCTATATTTTTTTTCTTTGGATCGGCTCTGGCACTGAGTCAAAGCCTCAGTTTCCCCTCTGTCAACCAACCGAATCGCGTGACAGCGCCCTGGAATTAAACCCTGGCCAACCTGAAGAATGTCCTTGGTGAGGCCTCCAATTAGGTTCCAGATTGTCCTCCATGAAGCTTTGTGATTGGCTGGAGATGCAGGGAAAAGAGGAGGTGCTTGATGAGCCGCTGACCAATCACTGCTACTAATCTCAGAGAAGAAATGGACTAACTACCAAAACAGGCAGTTCAACTTAAAATGTGTTTTTTTTTTTTTTCCAGTTTGCATTAAACTGTGAGGCAATTGAAAGTTTACCTGAGTCATTCGATTCTACGTCTGAGGTATATTCATGTCATGGCACATTTATCAGCCGATAACCCTGTTATCCCATTTCTCTCAACCGCTTTTGGGACATAAACAAAATTGCCTGTTGATTATTACTAAATGGAGTAGAAGTCACTTAAAGATAGCCCTCGAAGCTCTTAGAAGCTAAAATGGCAATCAGTCCATTCTCCTCTCTAGTGCCTTCCCAATCTTTAAATATTACAGTACAGCTCAGTGTTTTTATTGTGCAGTTATGATTTAAGTCTCCTCGCTCTCAACTAGGCCCGCTGTATTGGTGTAGCTGTATTACATACAGAACTTGAGTAGTTTTCAATGCAACAACAAGGCAATCAGCAATGAATTGGGTTACAAATGAATGACTTGTATCAGCGAAGCCACGTGAATGTCTTGAGTCTGTAGAAACATGACAATGAACTGATTAATCGTAAAACAAACAATAAAACGGAAGCTGTAGTGAACGATGAGGAATACAATCAGTACCAGATGGCAGTGATACTTAAATGAAGAATTATAGCTAGCAATATTTCTGTACAGTACACAAGATCTGATTTTAGCTATCTAACAAAAAAATTGCCATTCAACGGCACCAAAAACTACATTAGAGATGCTTGAGCAACTTTAAAGTCAACATGAAATCAAAATTGACCCTGTATGCTTTTAAAAATGCACATTCTTAGTTTTATTATTCATAATTTGTAGCTTTCCTGTTGCTCAAACAGTACAGCATATGGCAAAGCCAATGTCATGGGTTCGATTCTCAGAGAAGGCATGACATGATAAAAGCTATACCTTGAATTCAGTTTGGATAAAAGCATCTGCCAAATGCATAAATGCAAATGTAATGATTATTTGGTGCAAGTCACTGTTTACTTTTTCAATGCACCTCATTCTTGGTCTTATTATTTATGATGATTTGGTGCATGGTATTCTATATTAAAAAAACAGGGTTGTTTTCATAATCTTTTAACAAAATATAACTTGCACCACCTCTGAAAAATCATCACAAATCCGTTTAAATTGAATTTTCAGCCACCGAAATCCATTACACCCATTTTTACAATCCAATAAATTCCTAAAAGTTCAAATTTACCTATTTTACTCAAAAACATGTCACATTATAGAGGTAAAATTGGTTGTTTTCAAGTTGACTTTGAGTTTAAAATGCCTTTTAAGACCAAAAAACACACAAAGTTCTGCTTATTTGAAATATCAGCTCACTTCGCATCATCCATTTTGAGGAAAACGCATCTGTATAAAAAATGCCTTATGACCACAACTGCATTCTGGCCTAGCATCTTCTTTTAAGAAAAAAGACAAAAGGGTTTTGACCTGACAGAGATCACCTCACGCTCACCTCACGTTGCACACACACACATACACACACACATCGAAAGAAAGTCAAAATTAGCCTGTAAGGAGATGAATGGGAGGACGAAGACATACAGTATATGAACAGTTAGGACGATGACAGAATGGGAGGCGGTGATGTAACACAGAGCAATGCTTTGTGAATCCATAGCACCAGTTAAATACACATAGGTTCTGAGATTGAGAAGAGAAAACATTGCACAAGTTCAGTCTAGTGAGGCAATTCAAAGACCACAAGCACTTTCCAGACATTGTCCACAAAAACCCGAGCCACGGTCGGACTCCAAAGCTCGACATTTTCAGCATAACATTGAGGCAGAAGAACACATCAATCTCTCCTAAATGAGCAATCTCGAGAAGAGAGTGGAGTTTGCACAACCATTTCTGTAATTCTGCCTTCATTATTCTTGTGTTCATTTGAAAACCCTGTCTAGAGATACAGAAAGGCACTAGGGAAGCCAGATGACAAGACAAAATCCCCAAGACAAAGCTGATGTCTGTTCGTGGGTCAAATTGGGATCTCTATACACTTCGAAACATACGTATAAGTTTGTTTGCCCACCGTTCCCGGGGTTTTTCCCGGCTTCTTGGATTTTTTTTTACACAATATGAGGGAGCTCAGTCAAAAACCTGGAACCTGAAGCAAGCACTTTCCAGTGGTTTAGATGACCTGTGGTGGCAGAGGTACTGTACGTGCATGGGGCTTTAAAATTTGATCCAAAGAAAAAGTGATGTCGGATATCGGATCCAATGGAGAGCCCTTTTGTTTTGGATGGTGCAAGTAATGTCCCGCCTCCCACTTGTCCTCAGTCTAATGTACAAAAAAAAACAAAAAAAAGAAAGAAAACAACCGCTGAGGTTTCATCCTTATAATGCGGATGACAATAGATGTGACTTTTTCTTCGGAATTCCTAAAGATTTTCTCAGATTTGGTCAACGTTGTTATTGACCTGCTCCCCCTCCAAACTTGCCCTCGGTGCTGTTGCTGATTTTTGGTTGCCGGGGAGCTCTCCGTTCGGCCGGAGTTGTGCGTGAGGAAGAGTACGAGGAGGGGGGGCTAACGGGAAGGACAAGATTCCATTCGGGGGGGATCGGGTGGAGGATTTGTCCGAGGGAGAGACTCCAACAAAGCCAGGAGCGCTGGTCATTTCTCCTCCAAAACTCACACCGGGGTCTGCTGAACCCAAGGCGGAAAGCTGCTTTTCCTAGCGAGACAGAGAGAGAGAGGAAAGGGGAGGAGAAGAGAGAGAGCAGGTGGAGGAGGAGGGATGGAAGGATGAAGATTCCACACAAAAAAATCAAATGGAATGAAAAGGAGTTCCCATGGCAAGTAGATCAATAGGGAAGTACAGAACAGGAAGATCAAAGGAAATGGAGGTCACAGGGTCAGAGTGAGAGAGAGAGAAAGAGAGATTTGAGGTGACGAAGGATTGGAAGAGCAGTAAAGGAGGAATAAAACAGGAGCATGAGTTGTACAGCAGAGGAATGAGAAATATCCATAGAAACGCTCAGGGAAAGAGGGATAGACACAAAGAAAAGGAAGAGAAAGGGATGAGGAGGGAATTACAAATGCTGTTGATACACTTGTGCTTTTGTGAGGTTGCACTGCAGAAGACCAGAGTGGTTGTCAGTGACACAGAACGATTCAAGTCCTAGTTATTGGATTTTCTTTGGTAAATATACCCAAAATGTGATTTTAAGTAACAAGAGCAATGTATTTATTGATTATTTACTGATTTATTCATTTTGCATTAAAGGGGTCATAACATACTTTTTTTTTTTTACCATTTAATTTTTTGTCCACAGTTTTTGGATCAAAAATACATATTGGATCATTTAATTCTTCTTATGGAAAGTAACAATTATCAAATATGTAAAGTGGCTATGTAACGTCCCATAGTTCACATTTATTTTACCTCAAAGATCAGAAAATATGATTACTCATGATATGACCCCTTTAAAATAACAGCTGGCAGTAAAAATGCTGAGTGCATAAAAGAGACTTATACTGAGCATGCAACTGATGCAACAGTGTGATCAACTGTAAAGAACACAGGAAGTGAGAATGAATATTTATGTGGAATGTAGGTGCTTTTTGTTCTACTATCACAAGCATATCTGGACTGTTGTGGCAGTCTGCATTTGCAACAAATGTGCTTGACAGTGTTACGCCAGCCCAAAGGGCTCTATGGAACAAATCATGCTTTGTTTATATTCTGTAAAAATAAGAACTGTAAGATCTTACAAATAACTCTACTATCTTGAGCTGATTTAGATTAGGTTGCAACCTATCTATTATCTTATAAATGATTTATTTATAATAGTTGATATTATATTGCATGATTATACAATTTTGATATTTTATATCAAAATGTACTTGTTCAAACCAAAACAGTGTCAAATCCACTATTTAGAATTTCAGGGAGTTTTCACACTTGGTCTGAATCTGAGTTCGGTTCCAAGTTACAATTCTGTTTCGTAATGCTGTATGATAGTGTCATCAACGTGTTTACCACTTAACTAGATAAGAATTCACAAGTAGAAATCAGAAAAAATGAAGGTGCTGTTCATTTTGTTTTTATTAACCCTTAAAAACAAAAGTACCATGCGCTCAGGTTGTTAATTAAGCAACATTGCACAAGCAAGACTGCTGTTTTTCTAGACAAACATCACAATTCTGAGAAACTTTTTTTTTTTTTTTTCAAACTTATACATTTATTCAAATGCGCTTTTTTTAACACAAAGTAGGCAGTTTCGTTCCTGAATGAATCAGTGTTTTTGAACGAGTTGGTCGAATGCTTCACTGAATCACTCATAAGGCCAGTACTAGGCTGTATTTAACTCCACTTTTAGACGTAGGCAGCATCTGAAATCACATACTCTCTTGAGTAGGTACTTATTTTGAATAAGTAATTACTTTGTGACTGCTAAAAAAGTATGTTCTACACTCTAAAAATAATGTGTTGGCTCTACAAAAAAAAACAGTTTGCATAATTATTTTTTTTTTGAGTTATGACAACTTTGAGAGAATTTACGTTCAACCAACAAGCTAGATTGAGCTGAGGAACTTAATAATTTGTAGCATAAACACAAATTTTTAAGTTTAAGATTATTTTGATTACTCAAAATAATTCAGCCGTTCCAACTACCAGTTGTAGCCCTGAAACCAATAAATCTTATTTGTTTCAGTTCAAATCAAATTTAATTTAATGAACAAGATATTACTTGTCACTGGCATTAGCACAGTCATTGCTTATAGAGTCAATATGTTTACCTTCATGTATCTACTCTTCAGCACAATGGAAACCTTATCCTGTCCTATGCAAAGCATGCTGGGAACTAGAAATCCACTGCCTAATTTTTCGAAGTTATCAAGACAATTGCATTAAGTTACTACAACTTTTTTTTTTTTTTTTAAAAAGCTTTTTAGAGTGTATATAGTATGAATGTGTATAATAAGGGCCGTCCTTAGGGTGGTGCAACTGGTGCGGTGCTGCGCTTTCAGGGGGTCCCAGGCCGAAATCACAAATGGTCAAAGGGGGGCCCCACTTCCTCTAACTTGTGCTGGGCCCTGTACTACATTCGCCATGTTGTCATTATCATGTGAACTACCAGCATCAGTTGCGTCTGCCATTTACAAACATGGGATAGTAAACTTTTTGCCTACTCATTAATGAGTACTGTGAATTCAGACGTATAATTCTTTTGTCACATACTGTTTTTCACCTACTGTATATAGGGAAGTATGCGATTTCGGTTGCAGCCTATCACAAATTTCCCTAAGCACTTCCCCTTGGGAATTTTGAAGTCCGTTCAACTTTGTCAAGTGAACTAGGGAAGTTTATTTGGACAGACCCTCGACCCCTCGATTTTGACTGAGGGAGTGAGTCTACACTTTTGTACACTTCAGGTAGATCAATAGACCACAATGCAACACGATTGTGATGTCACAACAGCAACTCGCAGTGCTCACATTTAATTTATCCACAAGTGATCAAGGGCTTAGGGCCTTCCATTTTTAAACCAATTGCAAGGGTTTCAGCAGCAGTGGGCACTCGTGCAGTGTAAGCAATGACGTACATCAGAGGGACGTTAGCAAGGGAAGGGCATAAAAAAGTGGACTTAAACACAGCCCTGGTTTCATACCTAAATGAATTAGTGTTTTTGAATGAATTGTTTGAGTGAATGATTCAATGACTCACTCTTATGGAGTGTACTTGCTTTGTGCCTAAATTAATGTGTTTTTGAACAAATTGGTTGAAAAAGATTCAGTGAATCACTCATAACATAGAAAACACAGTCACCTGTCGCCACCTACTGGCGTAATTGTGTAACCTGCAGAGAGTGTCACACACTGAAAGCATTGCAAATGATATATCATATTTTCTATATTCTCATCTATCAGAATATTTGTATTAATCTGAATTTTGTAATAAACTTATTTATTTATCAACGTATATATTTAAGAAACATTTTGGCTAATATATTACAGGTCAGATATAGTATTCTGTGTTTAACACTTTTTATTTTTTACTATATTTACAGTAGTTTCATAGCTAGTGTATTAATATTGCTGGTTAAATTATATTGAACTTGGGTCCGCTCCACAACAAAAGCTCAAGTGTGAAAACAACCTCAAGCCCATGTCCATCACCAAAAAAAAAAGGAAAAAAAAAAGGGATAGTTTGACTTTCAGATTTGTTGCCATGTGTGGCTTGGCTAAGATTCACATATAGTGGAGAGACACCATTTTTATTTTGCTCTTATTTTCTAATCTTACCTACAGAGGTGCAGTGCAGTGCCAAAAGCAGCCTCAGCTCATTTTATATCTAAATCATGTTCAGTGTGTTTTTCATCATGATCAGTCCTTTTCAGTGAAGTCTGTATTGGGGTGGAAACATTGGAGTTAAATCAACCTAAAGTTAAAGCTGAGGCTAATGCATGAGAAACTCAACAAAACAACATGACAACAACATTTGCACTTCACATTTGCTGATAATATGTTTTACCATTCTAAATATACTCACCTGATACTCGTGTTTGACTTCATTCTTACAAGAATTATAAGTGAAGGGCTCAACTTTAATAGGTTCTATGTTTTTAACACCAAGGAATTTGCTTTGGTTC
>RJVU01051648.1:2991423-2996423 GCA_003731715.1 Anabarilius grahami | reverse complement strand
AATGTCCACCAAATTACACACACAAACCTCACCACATAGTAAAAGGCAAACAAAATCTGTGCTGAAGCTCTCAGTGCCATGTTGGTCATCATAATGATTTTGCAGCCAACATGCAGCTACAAGATAAAACAAAATCTCTACAAATTCAATAGAATTATTCTTCAGCTCTTAAAATCGGAATCATTTGCGAACAGGGACATGCTACTGGCTCAATGCACCTGACATAATAAAAGTGGCGGGAAAAAACAGCAGAACAAAAACAAACAGCGTGTGAACGTCTGCCAAGCACATGAGCAAACACAGAACTGACAGAGACGCATCATTAAAAACTATGGGACAGTTCAAAAACAGGGCACTTTACAAACACAAACTTCTCTTGCTGAAATCAGAGCGGCTTCGGAAGAGAATATGATCAGTTCTATGAGTTTATAATCATTTAAAAAAGGAAGATATTTTATTACAATTGTTTATTAACTGAATTGAAATCAAATGACTTTACAAATGAATTGATATTAAAGTCACCATGAAATCAAAAGCAACAATTCTTGCTTTATGTATGGAATATTGCAGTGTTTATTGTAAATGATTTATCCGTGCACATCATTATTTTAATTTGGCCTTGTAATCTTTAATCAAAATAACTCCCCCTCTCTCTTCTCTGATAACGTTTACTGGTGTGAGGGCGGGGCAACCTGTCACTCATGAGATCCACCGATAGCAAACCACAACCATCCAATCAATTTCCAATGGACAAAATCAAGTCCCGCCCTACATTTTTTTCTTGTTTGAGAAGCCATTTCACTTGGCTATACATCATAATAGGGAAGTTTCTTCCGTTTCATGCAGATTTTAAGCATTTCCTAATCATCAGATTAAAGGATGTTATAAAGTGAGGCCCAGATGTTTTTTAACCAACCACATTTGGGTGATTTAAACATATTAAAACATGTTAAAAAATAATGTTTCCTTCTGAAACCCTGCAGTTGCACCTCTTGCAAGCGTCTTTTGATGCCCACCTGAGCTTCATCTATAGAGCTCCATCTTTCTTTCACACACTAATTGTATTCTTCTGTGCTGACTCTGCTGAACGTCCATCTGAGGTAATTCTGTCTACTCAGCAGCTTCCCTGATCCCTGAGTTGTACGTGCAGCTCATACTGAACTCGCTCGTTTTATCTCATCTTATCTTGTCAGAAACAGGATTATTGATTTTCTTCTTTTCAAAGTCACATCGGAAGTCGATTTAGATACAGCTGGAGATTCTGTGCACAGACTGGAACTGCTGAGAATTTGGTGTTTGTTGTAACATACAGTACAGCGATGCACCATTTATGAGAAATCAAAGCATAAAAAGAAGCGAGGGATGACACATGGAAAGAAACATGAAGCATTTGACATCTTTACTGAAGGTACTAATGCTTAACTAAATATTTCTCCACTCGAGGTAAGGCAACACTGAGCAAATAATGCTCCCAAAATGATTATGCAAAAAGTATTTTTGGATCTACCTCGTTGGAAAAAAAATGTCTATAATACCTCAAAAGTAGACAGCTTTAAGATTAAACGGAGAGACTGCTGTTTCTCATAGGAAAAGACAGCTATTATCAAAAGAGAGAGTTTCAGATGAGATCTCAAACTGCTCAGATTTTGTCAAGATATGAAAATAAATAGATATCTAAGAGATCTCAGTATGAACTCAAACATTTCTCATCAAGAGCAAATGATCTGAGCTATGCTACATTAATTTATAGCTCTATATTCTTTTGATGTGATAACAGTTGTCTCATTGGTTTCTATTTGTTTTTCTTTGTAATTTAGGGGAACCATCTTAATAAACATAATAAATAACTCTATTCAAGGGGTAATATCTTGAATATTTTTATTATTATATTTTTTCCACCTGAAATCCCCTTTTTTTAATGTACACTACTGTTCAAAAGTTTAGGGGTCAGTAATATTTTTTTTAAAGAAATTTATCATTTTATTCAGCAAATATGCATTAAACTGATCAAAAGTGACAGTAAAGATATTTATAATGTTTCAAAAAATTTCTATTTCAAATAAAAGCTGTTCTTTTGAACATTCATTTAAGAATCCACTGGGGTTCATGATTTCAACAAAAATATTAAGCAGCACAGCTATTTTCAACATTGATAATAATAAGAAATGTTTCATATTAGAATTATTTCTGAAGTATCATGTGACACTGAAGACTGGCGTAATGATACTGAAAATTCTGCTTTGATCACAGGAATAAATGACATTTTAAAATATATTTAAATAAAAAACAGTTATTTAAAAACGTAATTATATTTTACAATATTACTGTTTTTACATGCAGCCTTAGTGAGCATAAGACACTTCTTTCAAAAACATATTTTGAACGGTAGTGTATAGTCATGGAGGGTTAAATGTTAACATTTTGGGTTTATGACCTGATTCATTTTTTTTAGCACAAAATTACTGTGTGTTTTCATAGAACAATAAACTCTCATATCAAAAGATCAAGGAAAACTTGATACTTTAAGTTTCCTGAACTTAGAAAAAATTTCACCATCTGAGCAATAAAACATTCCTATAGCATCAGGATGCTTCCTTCAATGCTGCTCTTCCTCAAGTGGATCAAATCTGTGAGTGCTGACCTACTGAAAATAATACGGCAGTCCTGTAAAGCGTTCAGACAGGCATAGCAAACAAGCAAAGACACATTCCAGCGTGGACGCAGATGGACAGACACGGACAGAACGGTCCAGGAGAAACTGACAGAGAAAAAGAATAAGAAGACAGACCTGGTCTGCGAATATCCTGGGTTTGTGCTCAGGCACCACCCCTACCCTCAGCTCGTCTTCCACAGCCATGAGTCTTCACGGAAAACAAGAAAGCGAGGGAGAAAGAAAGGGTGAAAGAGGGAGACGTTATTAGTTACAAAGCACACAGACATTATTGAGATCAGACAATCAACAATAAGTGTTCATCTGCCACAAATATCATATCTAAATGCTTTGATTGTGGTATAAACAGTAGTAGTTTGCAATGGCTCCAATCTGGAAAGCATACTGTGAAAAAATCAGAAACATGCCATATTATGTCATTATGACATATTTCCATCATCCCATGGGAATAAGTGAGCTGATAAATGAAAATGGGCCACATAGTATGGCTTCTAACGACGGCTGCCGCTTTCGCTGGCAGCTTATTTCAGCAATTACACACCATTGAAATGGCCGCCAGCGCGCATCAAAGTGACGTTCGTTTCATACACAAAAACAGGGATGTTTTCATATCTCCACGTGAACATTTCCTCTTTGGAAATCACATCAGATGCTGTTTTTAGGCACAAGTGGCAACAAAACGAAGCACTTTAATGTGCCAGATATTGGTGTGATTATCAAATGAATGATGGCTTTCTAGGGAATGATGTGTTTGGTTTGATTTATGTTGACAACGACATAACGGTACATGGGAAATCATGGGATTTTACATGTGTGCATCTGGGTTGAATATGAAAGGTTTCATTGGATGGGTATCATTGAGCCAGTTTGGAGACAATGTTTTGATATGATATGAAATAGTCATGAATGATACATTTATTTATTGCAGAAAAAGGCTCGTTCACACCAAGGATATAACGAGTTTTAAAAATCATTCTAAATGAAAAAGAATAGCAGGGTTCACACCACACCACTATAACAGCACATGGAAACTATATAGTTAGAATCACTTTCAGAACGATTTTTTTTTCAGTTGATGAACGATAAAGACAATGACAACCAATCAGAATCCATCCTGCTTAAAAGAGCTCGAACATTTAAAGCGACAGATGACAAAACTGCAGCATGTTCTTATAATAAACAGAACGATATCATACATTTAAGTGGACACTAGTTATCTTTTTTTGGTGTGAACAGGTCTTAACTTATTCTACTCTTTAGCATTTATTCTAGTAAATAATGAATTCCACAATTTAGGTTTTAAAACAATACGATTGGATATTTTATTCCATTGATAAATGTACATGTTTTATATTGCTTGTACAAAATTCAAATGCAAAAATAAAAAATAAAACAAAGACAAATTTAGTGCTTCAAGACTTCTAAAACAGACAGAAGCATCCAATTTATTCCAGATATGCTCAGGCCTGTTTTATATGCAACAATGTGATTGTTTAATAACAAAGGTCAGACAAAAGGTCATGGGGTCAGACACATTTCACAAGCAGAGGTCAGAGAGGGAATCATTAATAAACCTTCATTGTGCTATTTTTCATCGCTACAGTTATTTATTGCACACAGTTTGGCTACAAGAGTTAAATATATATATCATCTCGTATACAGAATATATATGATTCTATGCTCTATATTTCTGAATAAATAGCTTTTAAAAGAATTTATAGGGAAGCAATGTCTTTTCTAACAGTATAGATTATTTAATACACTCATTTTTATACATCAATTCAATATATGAAAGACTAACAATGGAAAACAAAAAAGGCTAAAAAGGCTTATTTCAGTGCAAACATTCCATATTCTTCAAAATTATTATTTATATCAACATCACATTACAAAAGAGATTTTCTAAGAATTTATTTCAGTCCTAAATTAATTCACTCTTTATGTTTCTTGATCTATAATTCATATCTCTATGTTTATTTCACAAACAGCACCACACAAAATAAGATATTCATAAGCATGACAACTCACTTACCTCATGTTTAATATTTTATACTGTATCGTCTTGCCATTTTACATTGAACATAATACCAAAACACACTCAACGCAAAACTGATTTGTTTTGTTAATATTTATCTATGAGGATGAAAACAAATCCAGGTCAAATTTCAGCCTGAAATCAAAAGAAACAAATATTATATTTTGCATAAAGATAATGAAGCTTATTTAGTATTTTGCATTATGACTTTTAAAAATAAATAAATAAATAAAAACCAGCATAAATTTAAGGCTGTGCAATAAATATCATGATATACAAATACTTATTTCAATT
>RJVU01051648.1:2963798-2977229 GCA_003731715.1 Anabarilius grahami | reverse complement strand
AAATATCAATATTATTTAAAAATATTTTATTATATATAATTATTTTAAATTCTGAAAACATATCACTATAAACATTCCACATGAAAGTGCAGGATATAATAATCACAACATTTTTATTTTTGGGTGAAATATTAATTTTTGTATTGTATGTCAGGACCCTGAATCCCAAATGGTGATGGAAGATTAACATAAAGAATCTCTTGATGTATTGACTGCACCCACATCATCTTGTAGCCCTCTTTCCATGCTTGGATGGTATTTGACCATGCAGTAAGCAGGTCAGTGGCGCTTCCTTCTCCGACAGGAACAAAGCGAACCCTCAGAAAAGCTGGTGAAACGTGTGCTAGGGAGTGAGCTGTTATTCAAATGAGAATTTGGACCAGACAGCACTGACCATTGTCATGAAAGAATTCTAAATGAAAGGGAGTATTATTTAATCAGAACACCCCACCCTATCAGAACCACTGCCCTTTGGGACTTACCTTTGGGTCTGGATCAGTAATATCAGAACTGCTAGTACAGTACGCTGGACTAGAGCGGGCCAACGGGGGGCGGGCAACATAGAAAACTTCTTTAGATGAGGCTCGGTGAGGATGATCGCGATCCACAAATCCCCCCATTCCAGGCCGGGTTGGAGGCGCTCCGCCACTGGACATGGCAGAGGTTGGAGAGGGCAGGCGAGTGATCTCGATTGAACTGTATGAGATATGAGAAAGTTAACATGGAAAAAAGGAATAGCTGTAAAACAGGATATGCAAAATAGAATAAAAAAGCTTAAAATAGAAAGCAGAATGAAACAATAAAGAAATACAATTCTGTAAATGTTTTTAGCACTCATTTGCATCTCCACTCCCTGGCTTAGATGCTTCAAAATAATGAATAAGTAGGCAGGCTAACTAGGTTTTGGAAAATAGTTTCTTCTCCAAGGTGCTGCAAAAGTGACACAAATAACGTATGCATATAAAGACCTGTTGAGGTCTCTCATCATGAGGTTCTGGAACTCCGATGAGACGCCCCTGTTGAAGCTGGGTCTGGAAAGCAGCCTATCTGTCTGTCTCTCTGGAGGCTGTCTGTCTGTCTGATGACTGGGCTGTCTCTGGAGGTGCGGGTTACGGAGGGCCATGCTGATGTCATTTAGAAGGCGGGGCAATGGTCCGAGTTTGATGATAGCATCCTTTGGTACAATAAAAACAGACAGAGAACAGGAGACCAACCTGATGACCGATCACAAACATAAGAAGACAATCGCAATCATCTTCATCTAGATTATCAAACAGCATCTACCTTGCTTAGTTGTGCCATGACTTCCCACAGAAGACTGTGCAGGATTGACAGCTCCCTTCCCAAGTCGATGTAGCCCTCAAAAGCAACTGCGTTGCTCACGGTATCGAGATTGGAGATCTCGTATAGAAATTGCTGCATGGAGCCCCACTCCATCTCTAAAAACTCATTCATAAAGCACATGTACTCCTCCTTACTGCCAAACCTGTAATACAGTGAAGAATCGGTGAGGTTTAAAGGCTGGATATGGTCAGTAGGAGCATTGAATGTTCCGTCAATGATAAAGATGATAATGCTCATCATCATCAGTAACAGCTGCACAGTTTGTTATAGCTTAATGGATAATGATCTGGGCTGACAGCCCAAACTTCATAATGTAACTCATAATACTGGAGCGCTAAAGAGATCCCTATCACATTGTGTCCTTGATCAAAGACACTTAACCCAACGTTAAAATGACTGTCCCAGATCAATTATTTTAAATGCTGAAAAAGCGATTGTAGGCATCATAACATTATAAAGTACAATAAAGTTCAATATTTGCTACATATTACATTATACAGTGTTATTGAAGTTTTAGTGATTTTAAAGATTAATTTTAAGTGAGCTTTAGATGACACAAAAAATAAAATCTACATTTAGAAATAGGGAAAATGAGAACGCACAAATATAAAACACGGATAATAAAATAAAATAAAATAAAATAAAATAAAATAAAATAAAATAAAATAAAATAAAATAAAATAAAATAAAATAAAATAAAATTGTGATAACCAATATGGTCCCAATATATTATGCATAATGAATCAGAATGGGGAAAATGAGAATGCAAATATCCAATGAGGATAAACTAAACTAAACTAAACTAAATTAAATTAAACTAAAATAAAATAAAATTGTGATAACCAATATGGTCCCAATATATTATGTATACTGAAATAGAATGGGGAAAATGAGAATGCACAAAAATCCAATATGGATAAAATAAAATAATAAAATAACATAACAAAATAAAATAATAAAATAAAATTAAAATATCAGTTGATAACCAATATGGTCCCATTATATCATGCATCCCATATAAGCATGAGGAAAATGCACATTTAAATATCTTATGTGGAAAAATATTAAATCTTGTTGACAACCAATATGGTCCCAATATATCATCCATCTCCAATCAGAATGGTTACACCACTGAAAAAAAACAGCTTAAATGCAAGTTAAAGTATTCTGAGCATAGAGCAAAAATTATGACATGTTAATAAAGTTAAAAGACCTTAAGGAAGTGTTTACTGACTTTGAGAAGTTTGCAAGATTCTGCACAACTTTGGCTATGAGGGTGAGTGTGCGTGAAGTCTGTTCATCTGGGTATTCCTGTGTGAGATTGAATAAGGATGGCGACATGACGGCTGGACACAGGAAGCGCAGGAAGAGGGAACCACTGATCAGTCGATCTGCAATGTCCTCTCTTCCTCTCTCAGCGCATCGAACGCGCCAGGACGCAAAGACCTCTTTCAGTTCTCTTGGAAACGCACTGGGAAAAACAAACAATATCGATTATTTCCATTAAGATTAAAGCAGTTTGTGTGATATCATGTTTTCACCGTCCCTTGATTTAAAAGACATTAAAGTATATAAGCCTTGAAATTCATGATGAAGGATAATGTGCATCATCATAAAATCTTCACCATGCAATCTTAAGAAAGATTTTTAAAAAGATCTGCAATCATAACTACTGTATCATTAAAAAGTGGTTTTGCCTCTTAAACTGCTTTAAAGAGTCACAGTTGTAAAAACAACACCATTAAATGTATAATTTTTTTACTGTCCTGTGGTGTGGTGCACATAATTAAATATAAATTGTATACATTTTAACCTAAAATCTACCCAGAATTTCAAAACTAGTAAGGGGCTGTAAGGGTAAGGGGCTGTTCACACAGTATGTGTTCTTGCATCTGTACCAGCTGTTATAATTATTATTCATTTGTTTTTTGGTATGTAAACATGCTATAATTATGTATTTGATTGCTGCAGTGCATCATGCAGTTTTTTCAGCATCTTGTTGCATAAGCCAAGAGATTTTAAAGGGTTAGTTCACCCTAAAATGAAAATTAAGACATCATTTACTCACCCTGGACCAAAAGGTGAAATTTAAATAAATGTCCTGTTCGCACTCGTCCATAAAATGGCAGTGAATAGTGACTAGCATCAAGCTTTTTTTAAAAAAAAAGCTAAAGTATCACAGATGTGTTCTGGGGGTTTGGTAAAAAAAAAAAAAAAAAAAATGTAATGTATTATTTTACAAAAATCCTGACCTTGGCAGTTGGTCTTCTGTGCACAGCTGCGCAACTCTATTAGTGCCACAGTTCACTCCGACTCGCCCAGAAATCAAGACTAAGAAAAACACGACTTGAAATACAATCCATGTAGTCCTACTTTCTTCTCTGAGGTGAATATATCCGTTGTGTTCGTCGCAACGAAGTTGTCGCATTCACATCTGTCAACTGTCATTCTGACTGTCATCAGACAAACGGAGATTCGGTCCGGAGATATTCAAGTCTGTGAAGAAAATACACGGTTGTATTTCATGTCGTGTTTTTGTTCATCTTGATTTCTCACAACTTGTGTGCTTTTTCTGGGCGAGTCGAAGTGAACAAATAGAGTCTCACAAATGCGCGCGTCTCTCAGCTGTGCATAGAGGACCAATGGCCAAGGTCAGGATATTTATTAAATAATACATTATTATTATTATTATTTTTACCAAACCCTATCATATACTCCCAGAACACGTGAAATATACAACAAATGTTGCATGGGATCATTCTATGATACTTGTGCATCTTTATTTTGAAGCTTGATGCTGGTCGCTATTCACTGCCATTATATGGACAAACGCAAGTGGGATGAGTGCGCTTTTGTGGTCCAAAAAAGAAAGAAGGGCATACTGCATTAGAACAACACCAGGGTGAGTAAATGATGACTTAATTTTCATTTTAGGGTGAACTATCCCTTCAAGATGGCGTGTCCATTTAAAAACAACTCAAGACTGTTCAAAAACAGCTTTGTAACTAACCAATGAGAGTTGACGATTTTACAGAGTGCAAGCTCACAGCACATCCGGAGGTTGGCTTGATGTTCGGGCAGTACAGAAGGTGGAGTTCTCATTGGGTCGACTTCACAGTTCTCTTCTGACTCATACAGCGCTCGGATAAAATCACCTAAATTCAAATGAAACCTTTAATGTGTGAGCATACAGCAACAAAAAACAATGACAACTCTCAAAACAATCTCAAAATATGAGGAACTCTCACCTAAAACGTCTTTGAGGTACTTATGTCCAATGAGTTTGAGGTACTCTTCTATGGCTTTGGTGGCCAGGGTGTTCTCTCTGAAGATAAGGTGCTCTCGGTCAATAAATCGGTCCACCTCGCACATTGCCATGTCTGAAAGAAAATCCTAGTGCAGAGCAAAAGAAGAGACATCTGTAATCACTTCACAATTACCTTACATATAAAAAAAAATCAAGATAGAACCAAATAAGTGACTGATTTGGAGTGCCCTAGATAGGCAGCAACTCTGTGTGCCAGTGTTGTTATTGTTCACTAAAGCTAAAACTAGTAAAAACCGTTTCCGGTAAAAGCTAAAATAAAATGAATGAAAATATGAAAAACTTATACTTCAAATTAGAAATGTTGCCTTGGCAACTAACTGAAATAAAAACCATTTAAGTTGAAGTACTACAATTACTAAAACTAAAAGTGAAATAAAAATAAAATACATACATTAAAGCTTTATATATATGTATGTATATATAGATAGATAGATAGATAGATAGATAGATAGATAATAGTAAAATAATACTGTGTGCCACAAATTGCACTATGCACATGAGAGTTGACTTCTTTCAAATAGTTTGTGTTAGCATGTTGCTAATAAAATTTTCAATTTTTTGTTTCGATTCTCCAAAAATGCATACAAAATACACAACATACACAAATATTAGGCAAAATAGTAAATGTTTTATTAGATTAAACTATTTTTTCAATAATTTTCAGTATTAAATGAAATATTAGCAGGTCCTGGATTTAAACATGGGCAAATTAGTGAAATGGAGCTGAAAGCATTTGATTGTTAGCTGAAAATAACTTTTCAAAAGTATATTTATAATCAACTGTAACTTGAGCTTGTCACAATTGCCTTTGTCAAAGTACAGTATATATGCCATAGTAACTTAAATATGGCCAAAATCTTCAGTAGCCCCTAACTGCAGAACACAAGATGCAGGAGGCAGAGACGGGTAGGTTTAGGGATATGTAAAGTGGGTGGAGTTGGATCGGGATCCAACCTCGCCCCCTGGATCTTGTGTTCTGCAGTGAGGACAATCTGAAAATCTTACCTAGACAAGGTTTTGCGTCAGGAGCATGCATACAATGCCTTAAAATTCTGTCTAGGTAGGTTTTTGAACATACTTCCAATATACATTATTCAAATAAAGTCCTACCTTGGCCTTCCCTGTGCTCTGCAGGATGTGCACCAGAGCACAGGCCACTTCCTCTTTGCTCTTGACACTCAGCAGTGGCTCCAGAACCGCGCACAGCGTTCGGTAGTTGTTGGTGACATACTCGGCAAACTCTTTATACAGCTCCATTGGCAGGATGCTCATGGTCTGAAAACGCGACTTGAGCCGCAGGGAGGCGTTGATGATTTTGCCCCCTCCCACACCGCCACCCTTGGCCAGGACGCTGGGCTGAATGACGGGGTACCATTGCTCCACAAACTGACGACCAGTGATGCTGGAAATGGGGATGCTGACCAAGCCAAGGTATGTGCTCTTCTCCTGCAAAAAATGATGATCAGTCACCTTAAAAAAAAAAAAAAGTGAAGTGACATGTGGCCAAGTATGGTGACCCATACTCGGAATTTGTGCTCTGCATTTAACCCAGTTGGGGGTACGGTGCCTTGCTCAAGGGTCCGTACCCCCAATAGCAGGATGCACCCATTCTTAGCTAATGAGGAGCTAATAAAAGGCTAGTATTTTTTTAGCTACAAAAAAAAAATAAAAATTGCGGCAAGTGCAGTTTTGTATTTTTTTAATATAGTTTTCTATTTCCTGTTGAAACAGGAAATTGGTACAGGACAGTTTAAGGCTCATCTTTTTTTAATTGGCAATTACCATGAAGCATTTTTTGCTGCATCTCTGAATATCTTTCATAGATTTTATGTCACTAATCAAAATATTTGTATGCTTGTGTACTTTTACAAATACACTAGCCTAGACGGTCTAAAGTATGAACAAAAAGCCACAAAACTCCAGTCATTAAGTATTGATTTAGAGTTTAATCTCTAGCAAAAGAGCATGTGGTGGTCTTTTACCTTGCGTCTTTTTTTGTCCGTCTCTTTGTAAAGATGAAGGCGGAGGTTGCGGACAGCTGGCAGGTTGTTGAACTCAAAGTGCTCACCCCAGAACACAGTATCGGTTCGGGGTTTGCTGGTGGTGCGGGCGTAAAGCATGTCATCCAAGCACAGTTCACAATAATAGCGCTTTTTGGGTGGGAGTTCACGGGCCTCGATGATCCACAGCTTCAGAACATTGTCGACGCGTCGACTGTTGTCCTGAGTGTGGGAAACACATGATCATATTTGCATCTTACATAAACTATAGGGGAGGGTGGTGAGAGGGTTAGCAGAACTTTAAATATGCCATCAAGCATGCAGACAGACAGGAGAGATTGCAAGTTTGCGGGTGGCAGTGCTTTAGAAAAGATAATGATCTGAATTACTGTTAGTCTAACACCTACTGCGTGTCTAAAGTGCTGGAGTGGTCGTAGAGAATGATGTTTCAGAGAAAGATGAGTCATTTAGACCCATCAAAATGGAACTGGAACATTCGTTTTCTACTGGCATTTTTAGATCCACTAAATACACCCTTAAAAACGGATTTCTAAAGCTCTAGTCCTTTCATTAAAAAACACAACGACGTTAATATGCTACAGTGTTGGTCTCAGGTACTCTAAGGTTCTTCAAAGATAGTTTCACATAACCAGACTGACATAAAGCAACCAATCACTGTTCATTCTGTTTTTACATGCTGTTTATAGACCTTATGTAGCCCCACCCCTTTTCATCGCTGCGCTCGTTGTGTTCTGTCTTCCGATTTGTATTTGTATTTCCACAGCATGAAGGTAAGATCTTACAGATTAATGAATGAACCACTTCTTTTATAATCTTCCCGCTCAACTGACATTTACAGTACAGTAATTAAAACTTTGAATATCTTGTCTTAAAACTTTGAATATCTTTCAAAGCATTTGTGTACACATGGCAATGATTTCACAAATTCATACAAAGCACATATTGTACCTTGTAAACACTACTTTGTTTTCAGGTGGACTGGTAAAAAATTGTGCAACCCAAAATCCCAGAAGTTATGTATTAATTCTGATTAGAGCTTTCCAGTTTTGTTGGTCAGTGAACAGACTGTGACTCCATCTGTGACTATGTCAAAGAAACTATGGTACACGTAAAAAAAAAAAAAAAAAATCACGGTATTCCCATGGTAAATGTCCAAAATCATGGTATTATAAAGGCACCATATGCTCAGATCATGTTTTTGTCAGTGAGAGCTTCATTGGTTTGCTATGAACTAATCAGTGATGCACATCTGTGGCTTTTTCTATCACTTCGGAAACTTCTTCAACTAGTCAGCTAATAAACCAAACTAATGAACACCCTTGGTCTGTCCTCATTTATTGTAATATTGACAACGCATCTGTTGCAAGACTGAGCGGGCTGATCATTTTTGGACGCCAGTGTCATGTTCTCCACGCAATGCGATTCAGCCCAAACTCCTGCTGCCTGAACATCTGGACAAGTCAATTTCACCAAGACACTTTTTAAAGTCTATCTATTCAAAAACCTCACAACAGACAGAGCCAACATGAGAGATTATATATGTCTGAAGGAGAATCCAGTATTCTGCATTGGCCTTTGGGATACATCTAAGCATACCAGATTAAAAAAGCAAGCATTTGTGTATGGAGTTTGTTTCATTATGTGTGAGGACAGCACATGGAAGCAGTTTGAAGCTCATTCGAGAATCCTAAAAATACCAGTAGAGGGTAAAATGAGTGTAAAGACGGAAATGACAGAAGAGGTTGTTACTAAAGTAGATTGATGCAGTCATGGAGGAAGAAGAAAGAGAAATAGAGAGTTCCTCCCTTTCTTTTTCTTCTTTATACTCACTTTGTTTGGTTTGACAGCTCTCTGTAGATTCTCTATCCATTTGTCTCGCTCCGCAGCCGACCGACAGGCAAAACACTTTGTTCCTGAAGAAGTTGTCACCTAAGGAAAGGAATAATGAGTGTCACTATTTTAACCATCAGTGTAATTGTAATAAGAAGAAAAAGCAAAATTCCACAGGGCACTGGAGCTAATACAGTCATGAATTAAATGTGATTTCTATGCCGCTAGTGGCAACAAACGGAATTGCAAAAAATCATACAGACAGGGTTATGTACCATTCAGAACTGAATTGATAATGCCTTTAAAATTCTATTTTAATCACTGAATTTGAAATTAATTTGAATTCAGGTAGCAAACAGGATGCAGAATTGTTAGTTAGAACGATAGATAGATAGATAGATAGATAGATAGATAGATAGATAGATAGATAGATAGATAGATAGATAGATAGATAGATAGATAGAACGAATGAAGGACAGATAGATAGAACAATAGAACTAATGAACGATAGATAAATAGATAGAGAGAACGATAGAATGAATGATAGATAGATAGAATGATAGAGAGAACAACAGAATGAACGACAGATAGATAGATAGATAGATAGATAGATAGATAGATAGATAGATAGATAGATAGATAGATAGATAGATAGATAGATGGAATGATAGCTAGATAGAACGAATGAATGATAGATAGATAGATAGATAGATAGATAGATAGAATGAAGGACAGATAGATAGAACGATAGAACTAATGAACGATAGATAGATAGATAGAACGATAGAACTAATGAACGATAGATAGATAGATAGATAGATAGATAGATAGATAGATAGATAGATAGATAGATAGATAGATAGATAGATAGATAGATAGATAGATGGAATGATAGCTAGATAGAACGACAGAATGACAGAATGAATGAATGATAGATAGATAGATAGATAGATAGAACAATAGAATGAATGATAGAACGATAGAGAGAACGATAGAGAGAACGACAGAATGAACGATAGATAGATAGATAGATAGATAGATAGATAGATAGATAGATAGAACGAATGAACCATAGATAGATAGATAGGTAGGTAGGTAGATAGATAGATAGATAGATAGAACGACAGAACGATAGATAGAACGATAGATAGAGCGATAGATAGAGCGATAGATAGATAGATAGATAGGTAGGTAGAACGACAGAACGATAGATAGGTAGGTAGGTAGGTAGGTAGATAGATAGATAGATAGAACGACAGAACGATAGATAGAACGATAGATAGGTAGGTAGAACGACAGAACGATAGAACGATACATAGATCGATAGATCGATAGATCGATAGGTAGGTAGGTAGGTAGGTAGGTAGGTAGGTAGGTAGATAGACAGATAGACAGATAGATAGATAGATAGATAGATAGATAGATAGATAGATAGATAGATAGATAGATAGATAGATAGGTAGATAGATAGAACGACAGAACGATAGATAGAACGATAGATAGAACGATAGAACGATACATAGATCGATAGATCGATAGATAGATAGATAGATAGATAGATAGATAGAACGACAGAACGATAGATAGAACGATAGATAGGTAGGTAGAACGACAGAACGATAGAACGATACATAGATCGATAGATCGATAGGTAGGTAGGTAGGTAGATAGACAGATAGACAGATAGATAGATAGACAGATAGATAGATAGATAGATAGATAGATAGATAGATAGATAGATAGATAGATAGGTAGGTAGGTAGATAGATAGAACAACAGAACGATAGATAGAACGATAGATAGAACGATAGAACGATAGATAGAACGACAGATAGACAGATAGACAGATAGATAGACAGATAGACAGATAGATAGATAGATAGATAGATAGATAGATAGATAGATAGATAGATAGATAGATAGATAGATAGATAGATAGATAGATAGATAGATAGACAGAACATGCAACAAATGAGTCTGAAGTGTTTTCTATAGATCACCTCAAAACAGTACTCCTGTCCCAGTATACTGGAGTGAACTGGTTTGATGATCGCATCTTCATCAAGTGTCAAATCCAAGGCCTCGGCTGCGCTGCTGGGAGACAGCAAAGACTCATGGGAGTGCGATTCTTTGAAGCTCTGCATCAGACGAGTCCTGTGAGGGAGCAACAGCATGTCTGAGAGAGAAGACGCTCACAGGTTGGGTTTACATCACACGCCTACATGATGAGGTCAGTATTTCATTTGATATTACAGAAGTCGGGTTTCTTTGGAAGTCCTTTCTCTGTGGTTTATGGAGAACAACATCAGCCTCTATCATCATCAATCGTGAGATAAATCATGAGCGCTTCCTACACTTGGGGAGAATTTACTGAGAATGAACAACGTTGAATGCAATTTGCACATCACGATTTTAGATCTTGAAAATACTGAAATCGCACTCACAGACTATAGATATAGAAAGATGGTTCATTCCTATTACTTATGAATGGGAGAAACTGCAATGACAATATGGCGAATACGTCCCGCCTTCTAAGTAAAAGACCCAATCGCTGATTGATAAAGTCAGGCGTCACTGCAGCTGCCGTTAGAAGCTCCGGTTCCCATAGAAACCTGAGACTCGCGCTTACGACTGCACATGCGCATTGGCTGGTCCAGCCTGAAAAATAAGCTTTTTTAATGCTATTTGAGCATAAGAAACAACATTTATGGGACTGTTCATGTCAGATTTTGTTGCTGATTTGAAATATATTATTTAATTGTGAGTTCGTCGAGCAGTTTTTGAGTTTTCAAGATTTCCCCATTCAAATAGATAGGACTTGGTCTTGGATGCCTGAAATAGCTGTCCAGAGGCATTGCAAATATGGCCGCCGAGTGAACAGACTTTCCTTGAAAAGGACTTTGGCACGCTCAACTTCACTGCATATCCAGATAAATGAAAAGATGCTACTTTGATTAATAATAAATCTTCACAATCATCACTTTTCAATAAAAGTTTCCGCCTGTTTTCTGTAGTTCAACGTTCAAAGTTAAACATTAAAATTAACCTTTTTTTTCATAATACAGTACTAAAATCATCTAAAATTAGCCTAATTTACAACAAAAAAAAAATTTCTTTAGGTGGGTTTGATTTCAGTGCACTTTGCACTTAGTTAACCTGGATTGTTATTATTATTATTATGGGTAATTAGCAAATAACATGTGTGAACATGCCGTTTTAGTGTATAGTTTAGCAAGTTCGCCCCTTAAAAGTGAAAAAGTTTAAAGGTTTACTTGCATATATGTTTCTAATCAGTTCTAATCGAGCACATTTACAATGCATAAAAAACTTAATTTAATAATAATAATGATAATATACTTAAATTATCCTGTTTATAAATAAATATACATACCCTTAGTTCACTCAAAAAAATTTGTAAGCTTTTTTTAAGATTTATGCAATTTAATTAAAAGTAAAATTCCATTACAAATTGAATTGAATAAGCCTTACATATTTTAATTGAATAACTGATTAAGGATTGTTCAATTATTCAATTATAATACATAAAGATTAAATCCAATTCAATCTGATGGAATTTTACTATTAATTAAATTGTGTAAATCTTAAAAAAGGCGTAACTTTGAGTGATTGTTCACCAAGACATTTTAAAGCCTTTCAAAACCCTAATGATATAGACACAGTTAATACGAGATACAATAAAATAATAATAATAATAATACAAATGTTCCCAATCATCACTTTAAAATAAAATTCTGTTTCTGTTCTACTTTCCATAGTGGAAAGAGTGCAACGATAAAATATCAATTTTTTTTATTTAAAAAAGTACTAAAGTCATCTCAAATTAGCCTAATTTACAAAAAGACAAGACTTAAAACTTAAATTCTCACAGTGGATTTGATTTCAGTGGTTAAACTGGATTGTGGGTAATTAGCGAATAGGAGGAAAGTTTTTGCACTGAAATAACATAACCGAACATGGAGTTTAGTGTCCAGTTTCGTGAATTCGAGAATTCTTAAAAGTGGAAAAGTCAAAATGTATACTTGCATACGTTTCTAATCAGTCTCAGCACTAATACGAGCACATTTACACTGCGTAACAACATACACCTTTACCCCACTGTACCTGCAAACGCCCACACACACTCACTTCGCAGTTTAGAGCCAAAACCCTTTTAAGAGCTGAATAGAAGATTGACAAGCTTATCGAGAAGTACGATTATATAAATATCAAGAGAAAAAGTAAGATAAATTGTTAGATCCCTACTAGTGATGTATCGGTTCTCCTGCGTCTTCTGAGAATCACTGTATATGTATACATTCAGCCTCACAGCGTTAAGTGCATACAGTGTGGGAGAGAGAGAGAGAGACCGAGCGAAAGAGATGGAAGGTATAAAAATAGACCCAAAGGAGTGAGTCAGAATGAAAGAAATGATAGAGCGAGTGGAGGAGGGATAGAGAGAGAGAGAGAGAGGGAGACAGTGAGAATAGTGAGACAGAGAGAGACTTCTCAGAGGAAATCAAAATGTTACGTAAAACATGGGAACTGAAAGGAATAAGACAAAGACAAACAGACAGAATGAAGGACAGAGATGCAGCAGTAATAAGAGGACAACAGGACAGAGATGAAAAATCATTATTTACTCATTGGAGATGTTTAGCGAGATCTCCAAGTAGCTATTCGACGAAAGTGTATAGTGACCAAGGGGCTGTCGAGCTCCAAAAAAACATTAAAGCAATATAAAAGTCTCATAAAAGTAGTTAATATGATACATCATGCACTATATATCATGTTTGGAGACTTGTAGCTCTCGAATCTCACCAGGTTTGATGTCAAACATCTAACAATGACGGACTGGAAAAACAGTCTGGGACCAATGCCAACCATTCACAAGCTACAAGCTACAAACAA
>RJVU01051648.1:2896073-2959739 GCA_003731715.1 Anabarilius grahami | reverse complement strand
ATATATATATATATATGTATGTATAAAACAATTCTTTATTCTCATATTTATTACATGAAAAGGACAAAAATTTATTAAAGTTGTTTATATATAAGCATTACAAAAATCGATTTTTTTATTATTAATAATATAAATTAGTATAACATTAATTAGATGAGCAGATGTAAAATTGTGGTGCAACTGACTGAAATGATATTCCCGTGCCTGTGGCAAAACACTCTAGCAATGTTGCACTATCCACAGTCAACCAATAGTGGGAAGTGTTGCTTCATAAATATTTCCCAACGCCTACTGTAAGAACAGACTGGCAACAGCAGGCAAGAGGTTTCACGCCGCAGCAGAGTAAAAAATGTCAAATCTCACTGTGTATGTAATGCATTCATAAGACGATCTCAGATACAACCTGAAAAGACAACTCATCAACAGAAGAATGTTTAGACACAGCAGATGAAGCTGTGAAAGCTCATTTGCTCAGTGATAATTCCAGTGTTTGCAAGGCAGCAGTGTATTGATATTCCTCAGATATTCTGGTTAGTGGTTTATTGTGAACTAATAACCCTTAATATTACACTTATGCAATTAATTCAGCCCAAACTGCTCAACCAACTAAAACTTTTATTCAATATTTGTTTCATCCTCAGGTGTGCTATCTACATTTTATATTTACAAAGAATAATTACATTTTGAAAATTGTATATTTAGAAGGTGGCATTTAATTTAGGCAGACCCAAAGCCTAAAACCTATCTAAAACTTTGCTGCTTCACAACCAGTGAGAAACTAGTGTTACTTTTTTAATTTTTTTTTATTAAAGGTGCAGTAAGCAATTTCTGAGAAACACTGCTGATATTTGAAATCAGCCCTAACAAACACACCCCTCACTTCATTGCTCTGCCCCCAAAATAATGAACATGCAATGAAAGAGTGGATGTCTCTTTATCATAGCAGAAGCAAAGCAAAATAATGCTTTGTGAAAAATAAAGCAAAGATGACGGACGAACGAACAACAAGGAAGAACAACAGAGAACATACCCTACACAAGAATATATACAAGCAAGAGTTGGTTGTTAGTTGCCAGCAGCACGCCAGCTCCAGACAAACAATCACACTCAAAACTGTCCTGTTACTATAGCTAACATCATGGGCGGATTGGCCATCGAGCAATTCTGGCAAATGCCAGAGGGGCCAGACCATTTTTTTTTAAATGTGGGCCGGTCAGTTTTATTTTTAATATATATAAATAAATAGTTTTTACAGTCCGACAGCGCATAGTACGGGTTTTTATTGTTAGCACAATTTCCCTATGATTATAATAATATTAGGCTATTAATAATAAATGTTAAGCATTTGGTCCAGTCGGCAGTGGTCTCCATAATCCTTAAATGGAAGACGTTTGGGAAGACCAGAACCCTTCCTAGAGCTGGCCGTCCGGCCAAACTGAGCTATAGGGGGAGAAGAGCCTTGGTGAGAGAGGTAAAGAAGAACCCAAAGATACTGTGGCTGAGCTCCAGAGATGCAGTCGGGAGATGGGAGAAAGTTGTAGCACAGCAAAGGGTCTGAATACTTAGGACCATGTGATATTTCAGTTTTTCTTTTTTAATAAATCTGCAAAAATGTCAACAATTCTGTGTTTTTCTGTCAATATGGGGTGCTGTGTGTACATTAATGAGGAAAAAAATGAACTTAAATGATTTTAGCAATAGGCTGCAATATAACAAAGAGTGAAAAATTTAAGGGGGTCTGTAACGAAGGCGGGACTCAGGTAGGGATCCAAGTGCAAAGCTTTATTAAAAGTGAGCGTTGTCATACAGGCAGGGTCTAAGCAGGGGCAAACAGGAACAGCAAGGGCTAGGCAGAATCGTAGTCAGGGTACAGGCAGTAGATCGAGGCAGGCAGATATCATTCACAGTCCAGGAAACAATAAACAGTCCAGAGGTATGCAGCAAGGAATCGTAAACGGGTAACAGGCAGGATCAACAACAGATAGACAGACAGGATATAACGCTCGGAAATGTAACACAAGGAAAACAAGACTTCGCGGTGAGGTGGTGTGTGTGTGAGTCTTTTATAGTCCAGGTAATGCGTGGCAGCTGGGTGTGGTGATTAGTGTAGTGATTGGTGGAGTGAGTGCAGGTGAATGGCAGAGAGGATTATGGGGGATGTAGTCCGGGAAGTGACAGGAACATGACAGGAACAGACGGTGATCGTGACAGGTCTGAATACTTTCCGTGCCCACTGTATATCCGACAAGCCATGGCGCTCTAAACATCATGCTCTCTCAGAGTGAAAAATACATTGTAGCAAAGAGGACACTGAATGCGTCGACAGACAAGAGAAATTTAAACAATACCTTTGTGTGGCTCTTTAATGTGTCTTGACAGATTGCTGTAGCACCTCAGTTCAAGCAGCCCGTGATACTACACATTTTTCAAATTCAAGTCCACGACGTTAATCTAACTGCTTTGTCGGACATAAATGTGGATACGGCGTTATGATTGGTTAGATCGCCTGTCAATCAAACTCAGTCAAAATCAAGCATGTCATCAGAGAGAGAGAGCGCAACACGAGCAAATTGTCAGTAAAAGTTAGGAAAAAAGGGAAAGGTGGTGCAGAAAAGGTTTGAGAAAGCAAAAAAAATGGCTCTTAAGTCCAACGCTGCCAAATGCCTAAAATTAACCGAACTCTTCAAAGGGTTTAAATTCGGCTGTTGCAGCGAAGGACAGTAGTGCCGTAGAGGTAAGAAAATAACAGAAAATACAGCTAGCTCAAGTCATTTTCACGCAATTCACGCTACTTCTGTCAGTTTGCTTCAGTGTTTTTTTTTTTTGTGTTGTATTAAACGGTTGTAAGCGTAGCATACAACCCCCGTATATTTTAAAATATCATTGCTTCGTGATAATTGGTTACAAGTGTTAGCTAGCCTGTTACTAAATTACATGACTGAAATATCAGCAGATAAGGTGGGATTTAGGGTAAACAGACTGCTGTACGCTACGCTACGCTACTTGCAATACAGTCTGGTAATGTGGGCTGTTGTGGCTTCAGTGCCAGGGCTGAATTTTTGTACCAGTCCGCCCGTGGCTAACATTACAACAACAGCATATCCTGATTCTGTGAAACAGCAAAACCAATGTTACTCACGTATGAAGCTAAAACAATGCAACTTTGGCATTCGTTTTCAGGTCTTCCTGCTTAGATCTCACCGGCACTTGAAAGCTTTTCTAATATTAACGCGGGTCCTAAAGCTCTTGCCTGGTCATAACCCTTCTTTTTCCAGTGATATTCCTCTGACCTTTTCTCTTTTGTAATGTCTCTCAGCCATCTCTCTTTCTACAGTCTTTCGTCAAATCTCCCTTTTGCTCACTCTCTCTCCTCCCCCATCATGAGTAGACATGCCCCCTACTGCGGATTGGCTACAAGTGTGTTGTGCTGCTTGGTCCGATCTACTTTCAACAGCATTTCTCAGAAATTGCTTACTGCACCTTTAACAGACAATACTTGGAATTGATATGTAGGTGCTTTTTTATTAAGAAAATATTATGATTACCTCTATTTTTCAAACCGTAGAAAAACACACTGTGAGACATTAATTATGGCAACTACTAAATCAATTACAGAAAAACAAAAACCTGAGGAATTCACAGGAGAACAGTGTTGGGGGTGAAGCATTATAAGTAACTTAATCAGACTACTTTTTCAAGTCACTAGTAAAGTAACACAAATTACTTTTTCACATTCATTGACTGACAGCTCTCCTGTCCCCATGTTGAGAGAAATAAAAGTGCAGAGGTGTTGTGCGCTGTGTGAACATGATGGTTATTGTAGTTCTAGACTAAATGTGAACATGCATTTACTCATCTCAATTGCACGGAAACATTCAGTATTCCTCAAAATGAATAAAAACAGTGAAATGCAATCTCAGAATTTTATGCAAGCCTGTAATAATTAACTATATTAAATTACACAAATATACTTTATGTATTTAATCTCACTTTATTAACCAATGTCTTTGCCTAATTCAACCATACCGATAAGCAAAAATATTTAGAAATAAGAGCTTCCCTCTCCTGTGTCCTGTTCTTCTTTAATCCAGAATGGCAGCACAGCTGAAAGGTTTGTTTGAGCTGCACCCTCTACTGTACAGGCGTAAATATGATTTTCCTTCATCTGAGGCTTATTCATTTCACTTTTGGTGTGAAAGGGCCCTGACATTTGCCAAAAATAGAACTTTTTTGTTGTTATTAAAGAACAAACTAGGAAGCCCAGCCCAGGTGAGAAAAAGTAACACAAAAGTAATGTAATGCATTACTTTTCATAAAAAGTAGCTAAGTAACGCAATTACTTTTTAGGGAGTAACAAAATATTGTAATGCATTACTTTCAAAATTAACTTTCCCCAACACTGCAGGAGAATACATTTTAAATATCTGGGGCACTATCTCTGACATTCAAGTGCGATTGTCTAGTGGCAGTTTCACAGAACTTTCAGATTGGTCGTGAAGCAGCAGTGACCTTTCACTTCTTCACCATGGCATAATGAATGAATAATAAATGTATGACTGTATACACACAAAACAAATCATCATCGGTATATCTGAAAGAAAAGCATGGTGCATTTTCTAGGACTCATCAATGTAAATTATTGTGTAATAATTCTAAAAGTATTATTTTGGACATAATTATTTAGGGTTATTTAACCCTATGTGAACAAAAATTGACAGAAGACAAAAAGGTCAACACTACTTTGTCGCAAAGAGTAGCAATATTGTATTGTATTTTGACAGAATCTGTAGTTGCACTGGTACATTTCTTTCATTTTTAAGTATTTTCCATGCTTCTCAAATCAAATAAAGCATTTAAATTGAACTGGGACACTAAACAAAAGTCTTCACGCTCATCATATTATTAAAACAGACAAAAAGACCTACATTAGTTTATAGCAAAGAAATTGTCTGTTACAGTATATCTGATGAACTCAGATATAATGACTCAATCATTGGCTAAAGAACAGATGAACATGATTGCTTCCTGTGTGACTAACTGTTTGTCTAACACCTCCGAGTCGCACACCGGCCGATCGAACCCACAGGAGAAGCTGTGTCGGAGAGAGCTCAACTGTTAGATAACGTACCTCAAGAGAGGGTTGCGCCGCCAAACTGGGTCCAGTCCCTGGATTAGAACCCACAACCTTCCACTCACCAGCAGCCCAATGAGAGAGCGGGACAGAGGGAGGGAGAGTCAGAGAGATGGTCGGGGAGAGAGGGAGGGAACGAGGGAGCGGAGGGGTGCTCACTCTCTTTTGTGACTGTGAACAGGACAGGGCGGTGGAGAGAGACGGGGAGAGAGAGGGCGACAGGGGCAGAGGTGCGAACGGGAGCGAGAGGGAGAGGGAGGGAGACAGGGATCGGGGACGGAACGGTGGGGTACTCACGGATTGTCGGAAGGGTTGTGGGGGGGCAGTGGGTGGGATCTCCATGCTTGGCTGCTTCCCGGTTGCGATGCTCTTCCGCCGGAGCCGAGCGTTTTCTGAAAGAGAGAGTGATAAAAGTATCAGAACCAACACTGGCTAATGTAACTAAAGGCTGGAATACACTACACCACTTTTGCAAATATTTTTGCCCTGATAAGCCGTCTGGATGTGCCAGTGCTTGTTGTCAAAAGTCAGAGTCAGTCTGCAGATTTTGGCAGTCGGAGCTGACAGATTTCACAGAAAATCGCGTAGTGTATGAAGGGCACAGACTCTGATTTTTTAGCTTCAGATTATGATTCCAACCAGTCATCAAACATTAGGGCTGGGACAATAAATCGTAGACTCATGAATTGAGAAATCATTCTGGATCGATTCTGAGATTTTCCAAATCCATCGCGATTCTCTCTCGAATCGATTCTGAGCTTAGTTTTTAACAGCAGATGGCACTGCGCCCTTTAGAAACAGCTGTACTCTGCTTCTTTCAAATTCCTTACACACACCACTTATGCCTTCTATAAAATGAAAAGGGTGTTTGCAGTGGGCTGTTTACATCTCGCTTCATAAAAGAATTCTGAGGTGCAAGTACATAGCCGAATGCACGAGCGCTCTTCTTAGTGAGCATTTGAGCGTGCAGATAAAAACAAGCCTAGAGCGCCATCTGCTGTTAAAAACTACGCTCAGAATCGATTCAAGAGAGAATCGCGATGCATTCGGAAAATCTCAGAATCGATCCATGAATCGAGATTAATCGATTTATTATCGCAGCCCTATCAAACATGTTTGATATTTTGAGCCAATTTTAGAACACCTACATGTCCAAAATCGAATACTTCCCAACTATATAGTATGCAAAAAATTGTATGCCAAAAGAGCAGTATGTCCGAATACATAGTATTCGAAAAACAGAAGGCGAAAAGTCCCCAGATGACGTACTACTTCCACTGAGATTCTGAAGTGCACATTCGCCGGACACTTTACTATCCCATGAGGCCATGGGAAGGGGATTTATGAATGGCAGTAAAGCGGCGCAACTGATGCTGGTAGGTCACGTGACAGTAACAACATGGTCGATGTAGTACTTCCTAATTTCATTCATACTACACACATTCATACTATATATAACATACTTTTCTAACGGTTGCGAAGTAAATTCAAATGTAGTTTTCATTAACTGAAATAAAGCTGAAATAAAATAAAATATAAATACTGGACTTCAATTTAAAAGATCTGAAATGAAAATTAGAAATGTTGCCTTGCCAACTAACTGAAATCAAAGAAAGGTTATTTTGAAGTATTAAAATGACTGAAACTAAAATTGAAATAAAATAAAGGTAAATAGAAATATAAAAAAACAATCACCCAATAATGAAAATTAATAATTAATTTTACTGAATATAAACAAATTTCTAAATTAATAATTATTTTGTCCCACTTTTAAAAGCTAAAAGAAATAATATTTTTGACAAACATTTTCAAAAGTCCAAAAGTTGTTTACTTTACATATCATGTTGACACTATTTGCTTTATACTTTCAGATGTGGATTAAATAAATCATGGGGGATAAATGTACCCGTGGATGTACCTATTGCTACAAATGCATGGGTAATCGAAGATGCTCTATCTATGCCAGTAGGTATCAGTGTGAAATCCAAGACCACCATCACATCACCAGCAAAACCAGCTTAGAGACAAAAAATGATCGTCAAATGCAAGTAAAAATTGGCTGAGTTTATTGCCAGTTTGCAATATGCAAATGCATATTAGATCACAATTTAAAGCCTGACTGACACACACTGTCAGTGACATCTGTCTTGAATCATAACTTTTAAACAACTTTTTAATGGAAAATGTATCATGGAAAGATATATTTATGTATATTTATATTTATAATGTTCATCACATTAAACCACCAAAACAACAATATGTGCAATAAAATCAATGTGGCTTTTCTTTACGTTGTTGTGCCAGGTTGCATTTCACTGAGAGACAGAGTCTGGCTCATCTCGTATATGATGCTGCGAGTGACACTATGGCTCTGTCCCAAAACCAAGTGGACTGCCAATGTAGGCAGCATTCCCAATGCAAAGGCTGTTCCAAAAGGTAAGATACCTTCTTTTAGCTGTTGTGGTGAAGACAATCGCATTTCAACAAGAATAATTCCATTTAAAATGGTCCAACTAAGCAAAAGAAATGTCAATAACTATAAACATAATTAAATGAATTACAACAAATATCATTAATTAATATAATGCAATACATTTGAGAATGTGTATTGATTATTTATATATGTTCTATATACAGAATTGTTATGCATTTTACTACTCCAAATCACTTACAGTATGAGTTTCAATTTAGAACAGAGCCATTGATCTGTGGCCAAGAAATATGCAAGGAAAAAAGCTAAAAAATAATTTTATACTATTCTAAGCCCAATCCTTTTTTTTACGTCAGCTGTCACGCAGGTGTTGTGCAGTAGGTGGCGGTATATATGAGGGCTCCCTGGAACTTCTGTTACTGTTGGGCCCTATGTGAATATGAAGGCCCCAAAACATCTTATAGAACTACTGTCCCATCCTGTTTCATTTACTTGAACCACTCTTTGAGCTTCTTTTTTTTGTGTGTGTGTATAAGTAATTGGAAAAATAACTGTTTATTATTACAGTATAACTGCCCATTTTCCATAAGATGAAGTGAGACTAAATTTATTTATTTATTTTTTGCTTGCCTAAATTCTAAATGATCCAACAAAATGGGCCTAGAGAGAGCTATAGAGTATGTTTTAGCATGCTTATGATTTAAAAATTAAAAATTGTGATCCGAACACTGGATCATGAGCTAATCATGTGAGCATAGTCTGGCCCCAAGGACTTTGCAAGTCGTAATCCATCCCTGGTCTTCAGTGCATAATTTAGATTAAAATATAGATTGTTTTTTTATAAAAAAAATTGTAAAGCTACAAAAGTTATTGAATTTAGAGCAGTTACAATCAGTACAATCTAACAATCAGTATCCTTGAAAATGCTTTGAACACCTCAGAACGTCAGTGGAGAAAGGCATATAATTCATCATAACATTGTAACATACATCATACACATAATTCACCCGCTAAATTCACTATTGCTAAATCTACCCGATTTTTCATATCAACAAAAAAATATACCAGGATAACCTGGCTTCTCTTGAGACTCCCCTGCTTCAGAGTGGTCATAGGTAATGATATGCTAACACTGTAAACCCGAATAAGTTGGGCTAACTCAAAAAATTTGAGGTAATCAGTTACATCAAAACATTTTTTGAGTTATGACGTTCCCAATTTTAAGTAAGCAGAACAATCAAGTTTTGAGTTTGTAGTACTCATGCATGCTAATTGCTCCTAACTTGAAGTACTGAGTTAGTAACTCATACACTTAGATAGCAATTAACATAAAATATTTAGTTACTTTTTTATGTTGAGGTCTTCCAAATCAAATGAGTTAATTTACTTCACTGTAAACCCTAATAAGAAAATTCAAAAAATGCCAATTTGCTACTTTGCTAACATGTTAACAATAGCATGTTATAGTACTTAATGAATGAGTACAGCAACTTAAAACATGTAACTTACCTGCTCTCAAACCAAGCCTCATCCGCTACTTGTCACCATGATGGTAACTCTCCAAAAACCCACATTAACAGAAACTCTTCTAAATTAGCATAACAAAACATTAATCACTACTAAATCTCCCTTATCCATTAATTTTGCACAAAAAACATTATATAACACTTAATTTTAGCATTTACTCTCCCTTTTGAGTGCCATGGGCAAAGCATGCTGGGAAATAGAAATATCAGCCCAGTTTCAGTTAAACTTAAGTTCGCCTAAATTAAAAGAAATGAGTTCATACAACTCAAAAAAATTAAAACAGTTCAGTTTACTTAAAATATATCAGTTCTGTGAACTCAAAAGAAAAAGAAAGTTCTAAATACTCATAACAGTTAATTTAACTGAACTAATTTGTTAAATTTAAGTTTGTCCTACTCAAAACAATTAAGTATTTTCAGCGTTAGGGTTTACAGTGAAAGCCTGTTAGCACGTTGACGTGATTGGTTACAAGGTAGTTTGTGACGTCAGAAACACGTGTGATTTCAAACCGCGTTTTTGAGACTGTCTTTGGTTTACTGCAGAAAATACTCAGCAATGGTGTTTACTGATGAATTTGCACATGGTTTGTCTTAAAACATATTAAAAACACCACATAGACATATAAACAACATTAAAAACTTGATTTTCACCACAGGGGGACTTCAAGGTTATAGGTTTAGGGTAGGGGTAGGTACAGATGTTAATAAAGCCTCAAACCACATGAATGAAGCTTTCTGTGCGCACAAGTTGTGTGTGTCATTATAAATGCCTGTCAATTTTAATGAATTTTAATGCATCCTTGCTGAATAAAAGTACTTTCCAACAAAAATAAAAAATAATGTACAGTACAATTTCATGGCAGCAAGCAATATTTCTGGCCAGTAGATTTTCTTAAATCAACTGCTATTGGCAGACGTGGTAAAAGTTAATTTTAGACCGAAGCAGAGTAAAGAAAACGGCAAAACAATGAGATATAAAACAGTCTAACTGCAACCACAAGAGACAGACACTTGCAAACAAAGTGCTTATTGACTACCGTCCTTGAGTGAGTAGCGGATACAGAAGCACAGTCATTGGCAGAGCTGTAGACACGACTATTGCTCAGGAACGTGAAGTCATTAAAATAAGACCAACAGAAACAAATGAATGGGCGGCTTAATGAACGCAGAGGTGCTGGGACTGAAAGAAGCAGTCCTCCACCATCAAACCATCAGTCTCTCCTGCTCGATGCTATGATAACCCTCCCATAAATCTGAGTGTAAATACCCACTGTCTCTCCAGCCAATGCAATCTGTCTCTCTCTCAATCTCTGAAGCTCACAGCTCACACACTAACACAGCCATACAGTTCTCTCGCCTTGCACCCACGCAACTCTTTTACATAAATCAAACAGTGTATTTATCCCTCTCTCTGCCTCTCTCTTTTTTTATGAGAGCATTTTCCTTCTCCTCACCTCTCACATCCTTTCCCATTCTATTCTCTGCACTTTCAATCTCATCAGTTTTTCGGTCTCTTTGCAATCCTGAACGTCAGATCCTGACCTAAAATCTCAAAATCGCTCCTCCTGATCTCTCTCCTGGTGCACAGCCTCAACTGAGCTGATTTTGGAGTTCTTATTATGTAATATGTACATTAAAGTCAAATATATTTTACATATCGATTCATCTGAGGCCTCAGTTCTTGGTCATACTGTCTCTTGACTATGTTTGGCAAAATCCTGAACTAATTCTTATTCAGAACCAGTTCTATTATTATTTTATTTAATCACAAATACTGGAACCGAATCATTTTCATGACTTTTGGCTCCACTAACAGTTTTTTTTTTTCATGCCAATGGGGATAGAAGACCATAAAGAAACACAGAAGCATCAGAGCTGTTGTCATGACAATCAGCAAGAATCTTCTTTTCTATTACTGAGAATAACCGATCAGCTTTCGAGTGTGATTCTTGTTCAGTATAAGGACATAGGATCACTTCTGAACTGAACAGAACATAAATCAGAAATAAGTCTCTTATGCATTTATTTGATCAAAAATACAGTAAAACAGTAATAATGTGAGATATTAATACCATTTATTTTCTATTTTAATGTATTTTAAAATGTAATTTATTCCTGTGATGTCAAAGCTGAATTTTTAGCATCATTATGCCAGTCTTCAGTGTCACATGATCCTTCAGAAATCATTCTAATATGCTGATTGTGACAGTTGTGCTGCTTAATATTATGTGGAAACTGCGATACAATTCACTCCTGATTTTGAAGTCCAAAAAAGTGAATCCATCCATCATAAAAGATAACCAGGGGGTTAATAAAGGCCTTCTGAAGCAAAGCAATGTGTTTTTGTAAGAAAACTAAAATAACTAGCTTCCGGCAGACGGCGTACACAAATCGAATTACGCCAAAAGAGTAATCTCTGACCTCATGCATGATGTAATGACAAACGCGGAACCACAGAGGAAACAAAACAACGGTCACAAATTAGAAATCTAAAACAACATTTTTTAAAGAGAAATATCAGAGGATTTCAATACATTGAGTTTGTTGTCTAGCCCTATTTGTTTGAACCACGAGGGGTGTCTAAACTTACGCGACTCCTACATCCTACATCGCGTCAGGGGTTACTCTTGTGGCGCAAGTCAACTTGCGTAAGTCATCTGCCGGAAGCTAGTTAGATATTTTAGTTTATAAAGTTTTAAATATGGATATTTTTACTTTTTACTTTTTATTTTTACTATTTTTACTGGATTACTTTTATAATGGATGGATGCACTTTTTTGGACTTCGAAATCAGGAGCGCCATTCACTACCATATTCACTACCATTGTAAAGCTTGGAAGAGGCAGGATATTTTTAAATATATCTCTGATTGTGTTTGTCTGAAACAAGATAGTCATATACACCTAGGATGGCTTTAGAGTGAGTAAATCAAGGGATAATTTTCAGGTGAACTATCACTTTAACACAGGGGTGGGGAACGTTGATCCTGAGGAGCCATTGTCCTGCAGAGTTTAGCTCCAAAACACTCACCTGCCTGTAACTTTAGTAATCCTGAAGACCTTGATTAGCTTCAGGTGTGTTTAATTAGGGTTGGAGCTAAACTCTGCAGGACAATGGCTCTCCAGGATCAACGTTCCCCACCCCTGCTTTAAAACATCACACCCACACTGCATGAAAGAGGCTTTTTGTTGAAAAGGGTTGTGCTGGTTAATATTTTTGTGAAAACGGATACATTTTTTTTTCAGGATCCTCTGATGAATAAAACGTTAGAAAGAACAGCATCGGTTTTAAATATAAATCTTTTTATAAAACATTATACATGTCTTTACTGTCACTTTTGATAAATTGAATGCATTTTTGATGATTTTCTTAAAAAAAAAAAAAAACTTTAAAATGGTTGTATATATGAATATATTAGTCATTCAGTACCACGGTATAGTATGGTACCATCACAGTACTGTTCTGAAAGGATATAAAACGATCGATGCAATACTGTGACTGAGTGCAATACATCAGAGCAAGACAATTATAACAAATGATTCAGCAAATACATTCAGTTAATAGCAAATCAATTTCCACTTTTTAATATGAATCATCACATGGTACGAAAATAAACTATAACTCACTTTAATGTGTCTGGGACGGAGAGAGCATTAAAAACACAAATTAATGTCCACCCTTATAAACGCCCTTCAAGAACCACAGAACTTAATGGACTGAACCTGATCGCAGGCCAGAGGTCACTATTTCTTTTAATTATGCCAAACTGAAAGCCAAAGTAAATCGGGCTCGATACGTCCATTTATTTCAATTTCTCCCTCTGTCCTTTTTGATCCAAATCCAGGCTCTTTATTTGGTTGCCATGGCAACATTTTCTAGTACCTTACATTTGACTAACATGATGAAACGCTGAAGTGATGGAACACAGACTTACATGCATGTGAACATGTATGAACAAGGTGGTCAGAGAAATGGCAAGTTGCATTTCGATCAAGTTCAAACGGGCACCGTCTGTTATCAAACACAATGATCACTAAAATAAGCCTGTGTTCTGCATCTTGAGAATAAGAGGAGATATTTTCTATCACACAATAATGATGGAAGAGGGAAAACGCTGGACTTTAATATTCCTCCCAACATAGGTGTGTACAAGTATGTGCCTGTGTGGGTGGGTGTGTGTGTGCGTGTGCACTTTTTATTCTCAATGTAAATCTGATGTCAAGCTGAAAGCCGAAGCTGAAGTGTGTGGGTGGAAACAGCTTCAAGCTTCAGTCCCTTTGAGAGAGACAGAACGGAAGAGAGAGAGAGAGACAGCGAGAGGAGGGGGAGCAAACATGATAAAAAGTGAAACTAATGAAAAAAAATAATGCTCAGCTTTTGATTGATATGCGTGGGGTTGCTAGTGGATCGATTTTTACACCTAAATTGGATTTGTAATGGTGCACGGGGCTTGAACAAAACAAAGAAGAAATGAAAACAATATTATTTTAAATGAAGCCTTATTGAGTATTGTTCGTAAAAGTGAAGTTTGTAATCTTTCTCCTATCCCAGCTCAACATGCATAGACAATTATAAGTAGGTCTGAGCTGTAAATATCACATGACTAATTCTATTAGGAATAGCTGTGTAGAGAGAGCTGAATAGCAATGAAGATGGTGTACACTGTAAAAAATTATTTTCATGATTTATCACAACATTTTTCTTTTGTCAAATCAACTTAATAATGATAATTAATGTGGTTCAGATAACATAATATTTTGAGTTTCTGTTGATTAAACCATTCGCCTTCATTGTGTTAACTCAAATTTTTAATTTCAATGAACTCAAAATTTAAGGTAACCAAGTAACTTACTTTTTAAGTTAAACCAACAATTCTTTTTTACAGTGTAGTTACAGCATCTACCAGGAGGGGGCTAAAGGAGCCAGTGTGATACAATAACATTGGCTCAACCAATGGTGCGAGTTTGGGGTGGAGTTATCTGTTTGTTTGACGAATGGGAGCGTTTGGGAAACCTGTGCGACAGATTATTTGTCCTCTATAGTAGCACAGAAATTACACACTTCAGCTTTAATAAAAAAGATTTCTAAGAAGATCTTTTAGTGAGGCTGCAAAAGAAAATGAAAGACATAATGTGATGCCTGCAAATCCTGGAGACAAATTACCAAAGGACTTCTGTGCAATGCTTTCTTTTATTGTCATTTTCAAGGACTTTTTCTACTGCAGCAGTGGGTGTTTTTATAGCTACCCAACACTTTTTTCATAAAAGCATCACGAAACAACCTTCTAAACAGTTCCACGGACTAGAAATACATTTTGAAGACTGAAATTTAGCAGATATGCATCAATCAAATTACTAGATCTATGCAGCATTACATATAGTCAAAATGAATAAAAAGATTTGTAGTATATTTCAGGAGCACAAAAAGGATGAAGACTGAATCATGATGCAGTTCATTTGAAATATCTTTTGAATGCAATGTTCTCATTTTTGCAAAAGCAATAACAATCACAAATCAGAACTAGTTTTGTACGTCAGAAAATAACGTCATTAATTACTCACCTTCATGTCGTTCCAAACCTGTAAGACTTTTATTCATCTTCAGAACACAAATGACAATCTTTTTAATAAAATCTGAATGATTTCTGTCCTTCCATTGACTGCTACGCAACTACAAATTTGACGCTTCAAAATAAAGAGTTCGTAAAACTAATCCACATGAATTAAGTAGTTCAGTCCAAATTTTCTGAAGAGATACGATCACTTTATCAGATTGAATTTAGGCTTTTATTTACATATAAACATTCATCAACTCACACACCAGTTATGGTAAATTGAAGCTCAAGCATGTTCCCTTGACGTGCAAGAACCAATGAGGTTCATTCTCGTCTTACGCAGCACATTTGAGCTTCTGCAAGAACCAATGAGGTTTGTTCTCGTGCATCAAGCAGGTTCGGTTGAGCTTCTGTTTATGTTCACTGAGCAAACTTTATATGTGAATAAAAGCCTACATTTAATCTGTTCATCATATAAAGCATCGAATCTCTTCAGAAAATTTGGACTAAACCTCTCAATGCATATGGATTAGTTTGACGATCTCTTTATGAACTTTTTGAAGTGTCAAAGTGGTATGTAGCTGTCTATGGAGAGTACAGAAGTGGCTCAGATTTTATAAAAAATATCTTCATTTGTGTTCCGAGGATGAACTAAAGTCTTATGGGTTTGGAACAACTTGAGGGTGAGTAAATGATGACAGAATTTTCATTTTTGGGTGAACTATTCCTTAAATTCATTCAAAAGACCAGTTAAATGACATGGATCCTGTGTTTTCCCAGTTGTTAACAAAATGAGAGAACCAATTTAGATACTGAATCAAATGACTGTAATGTGCATATTATTCCTACCTGCTGCAGAAGTGCAACTGTAATGGGTGATACAATCCCTTATTCCTCCTTAATTATTTCTGTCTAGGATCCAGAAGTAATCTCAAGCCACCAAGAAAGACAAGTTGTCCAAATTGTCCTTATTCCAATTGTCATATTCCAGTCTCGGTTTCTTTTAAGTCACTTGCTTCTGTTTAACTTGAGAATGATTGCTTTCCCTTAGCAGGTCAAGTGTTCCTCTAAAGGTCAACAGAAGGGAGGATGCCCACACCATGTTTGGTTGTAATCATGTGTCTATATGCACTCTACTCTCAAATCTGGCATCAGTGACGTTTTGACTACTAAATAAATCCAGAAAAACTTCCATTCTTGCTTTCCCTAAGTAATCCTGTACGCATTAATGAACAACTCTGCATGTCATTTTCACTTATGAAGTTCAGCATTGCCATAATACTCATCTTTAAATGTAAATCTAACTAAAAACAGCCATTTATGCATTAACTTGAATTATTGCAATCAAATGTAAGCTAAATATAATAGTAATTTCCTTAGTTTAATACATGTATTTCACTAATACTATATTTAAGACTTCTATTTTTATATCTACCTAAGAATAGTAAGAACTCTTATGCAGTAAATTATTAAAAATTGAAATATTTACAATCAAGAATTTGCACTCTATATGTATAAAAGGATAAATCCCGAGTGTTAGAATTGTTGTGTCTCATTCCTCCACCTCGTCTCAGTCACTCTCTCCAGCCCTGACAGCGGCTGTTCCTCAACAGAGCGCCAGATAGAGAGCTCTGGGTCCCAGCGACGCTTACCGGCGCCTTCACGCACGACCCTGAACTGACGAGCCGCTTCCCTTCTGCCTTTACTGCGGTTACCAACACCAGATCTGCGGCGAAACTCTCTCATGTTTTACTTTAGCTATATTTATAGGCGTCGTTTAGCGTTGCAATCGAGCTATCAACGTTTAAAACGCTCTATGCAAGAACTTTTCAGAGCATGCGTGCACATGACTAAGGCGTTTATTCTAAGCTTACACTTCCATAGACAGTATAACACTGGCATCTGATGCAAACTTGTGTGTGTGTGTGTGATGGAGCCAGAATTCTCCGTAGCTCCGTGCCAGTGACACTGATGCGTAAATCCTCTGAGCGCACGAAGTTCAGACGTTTTTTCTTGCACAAAACCGACGCATTTAGCGATGAATCAAAGCTCGGATCATGAAGATTCAGATGGATGGGTCATTTGCATGAGGACTTCCAAAAGCAATTCCAAAACAACATCGGAAATCCTTTGCACGGGGAAAGGCTTGCTGTATTCCAGAATATGTTTGCTTGTTTCCAGTCACACACTGAGGAATACCAGCAGCAAGGCGATGCATCCTTTCCTGCGGTTGTCCTTTTCTTTACTGCGCTCTCACTCACTCGAGGAGGCGAGAGGAGAGAAGAGGGGCTGAGCTGGACAGGGGGGTGGGGGAGAGATGGGATTTGATGGAGAGAACTTCATGTAAAAGCCTGGGGCAAACTCTCTCTCTCTCTTTCTCTCTGTCTCTTTCACTCTCTCTCTCTATCTCACACACACACACACAGCTCTGGTGAGTGTGTGTGTGTGTGGATGTGATGCTTGCAGGCAGCCGGTGAGTGGAGAGGCTTCTGTAGAGGCAGGTTATGTGGGAGGAATGTGTGTAATTACACAACTACACAAACTGAAGACAAATGACAATGTAGATTAAACTCGTACAGTACAGAGAGATGCTGCGAGCTGCATGTTAGCTTTCGCTGTATCTTTGCTATTAATTCTATTGTATAACTACTAGCATAGATTTTTAACATTTGATTTACGCCACAAGGGGGTTATGCGTGGTTGCCAGGGCATTATGTGTTTGCTAATGTGTTCTGAGTGGTTTTCGGTGTGATGCTATGCGGTTGCTAGGGTGTTCTGACTAGTTGCTAGGAGGTTCCTTACTGGTCAAAAGAGCACAGCCTTAAGTTTCTATGATATTCTGGCAGTCTGATCACTAAAAGAGTGATAGTACAGCAATTATTAAAGGGATAGTTGACACAAAAAAGAAAAAAAGAAAAAAAAGAAAGAAATTTCTGTCATCACTAACCAGCAAGTGGACATTTTGTCCTCAAAGTTGATGTGTTAGAAGCAGGAAAAATGGGTAAGCGTAAGGATTTGAGCGAGTTTGACAAGGGCCAAATTGTGATGGCTAGACGACTGGGTCAGAGCATCTCCAAAACTGCAGCTCTTGTGGGGTGTTCCTGGTCTGCAGTGGTCAGTATCTATGAAAAGTGGTCCAAGGAAGGAACAGTGGTGAACCGGCGACAGGGTCATGGGCAGCCAAGGCTCATTGATGCATGTGGGGAGCAAAGGCTGGCCCATGTGGTCCGATCCAACAGATGAGCTACTGTAGCTCAAATTGCTCATCACAGTTTGTTGCCAGGGTGCCCATGCTGACCCCTGTCCACCACCGAAAGCTCCAACAGTGGGCAAGTGAACATCTGAACTGGACCATGGAGCAATGGAAGAAGGTGGCCTGGTCTGATGACTCACGATTTCTTTTACATCACGTGGATTGGCCGGGTTAGTGTCTGTCGCTTACCTGGGGAACACAGGATGCATTATGGGAAGAAGGCAAGCCGGCGGAAGCAATGTGATGCTTTGGGCAATGTTCTGCTGGGAAACCTTGGGTCCTGCCATCCATGTGGATGTTACTTTGACACGTACTACCTACCTAAGCATTGTTCCAGACCATGTACACCCTTTCATGAAAATGGTTTTCCCTGGTGGCTGTGGCCTCTTTCAGCAGGATAATGCACCCTGCCACAAAGCAAAAATGGTTCAGGAATGGTTTGAGGAGCACAACAACAAGTTTGAGGTGTTGACTTGGCCTCCAAATTCCACAGACCTCAATCCAATCGAACATCTGTGGGATGTGCTGAACAAACAAGTCCGATCCATGGAGGCTCCACCTCGCAACTTACAGGACTTAAAGGATCTGCTGCTAACATCTTGGTGCCAGATACCACAGCACACCTTCAGGGGTCTAGTGGAATCCATGCCTCGACGGGGCAGGTCTGTTTTGGCAGCAAAAGGGAGACCAACAAAATATTAGGAAGGTGGTCATAATGTTATGCCTGATCAGTGTATATATATATTAAAAATTAAATATTTTATCAAAATATATACACTGCTCAAAAAAATTAAAGGAACACTTTTTAATCAGAGAATAGCATCAAGTCAGTTAAATTCGTGGGATACTGATCTGGGGTGCGTTTCCCAAAGCGAACTATGGTCGCAAGTTCCATCTTTACCAATAGAGTTCAGTGGGACTTACGACCATAGTTGGCTAACGATGTTTTCGGGAAACGCACCCCTGGTCAGTTAAGTAGCAGAGGGGGTTGTTAATCAGTTTCAGCTGCTTTGGTGTGAATGAAATTAACAACAGGTGCACTAGATGGGCAACAATGAGACGACCCCCCAAAACAGGAATGGTTTTACAGGTGGAGGTCACTTACTCATCTTTTCTGAGTGTTTTTCACTAGTTTTGCATTTGGCTAGGGTCAGTCAAGTCAAGTCACCTTTATTTATATAGCGCTTTTTACAATGCAGATTGTGTCAAAGCAGCTTTACAGTGATAACTGGTATATAATTTTGGCTGCACAGCAGCTCTTAAAGAATGGTGTCAATGCAGGCAGATCAAAGCACTGTTGAGTATCAAATGTCAAGTCAAATGTCAAGTGTCCCCAACTAAGCAAGCCAAAGGCGACAGCGGCAAGGAACCCAAAGTCCAACAGGTGGCAAATAGGTGTTAAAATTGAGAAAAAAAAACGGGGGGCCAGTTCTCCTCTGGCGAACAGTGCTTTGTTACGATTCAGGTAGCTATCATAAGTCCAATAGGATCGCAACATTCAAAGTATTTATTCCAGTTCAATCCAGGATCGTATTCATTACGCCGGTATGGACAGTTTGTTGAGGAGCTGTGCCACTGGTTGTCGTGTCGATGAGGCCTTCACAATGGATGATCTAGTTGACTCAAACTCTGCTGATACTTCAGGGCTGCGTTGTGGTCGTGTCAAGGCGCAGGTCCTCGATCTCACCTGGATACGGCCCGGATCCGGTTGACTGCGGTAAACCTCGGGATAAACAGAAAGACTAATATTAGCGTAGATGCCATTCTTCTTCTGATGTAACGAGTACATCTGGTGTTATAGGAAGTGTTCCCGGTTCCGGCTGACCTAATTTATGCAGCCTAATAATCCTTTAACGGATTTGAAAATATAAATTGATAATGTGTTATGTGTATGCCAGGTTAAAGAGATGCGTTTTTAGTCTAGATTTAAACTGACAGAGTGTGTCTGCTTCCCGAACAATGCTAGGAAGATTTTTCCAGAGTTTAGGTGCCAAATAGGAGAAGGACCTACCGCCTGCGGTTGATTTTGATATTCTAGGCCTGAATTCTGAGATCGCAATAGACGTGAAGGACTATAATGCATTAAGAGCTCGCTCAGGTACTGGGGAGCTAAACCATTTAGTGCTTTGTAAGTAATTAGCAAGATTTTAAAATCTATATGATGTTTAACAGGAAGCCAATGCAGTGTTGGTCAGTGTCACTACTGGTAGCATGAGGCGATACCTGGACCCTACAGAGGCTGCACAGGCAGTCCAACTACTCCAGGATGGCACATCAATACATGCCATTGCTAGAAGGTTTGCTGTGTCTCCCAACACAGTCTCAAGAGCATGGAGGAGATTCCAGGAGACAGGCAGTTACTCTAGGAGAGCTGGACATGGCTGTAGAAGGTCCTTAACCCATCAGCAGGACCGGTATCTGCTCCTTTGTGCAAGGAGGAACAGGAGCACTGCCAGAGCCCTACAAAATGACCTTCAGCAAGCCACTGGTGTGAATGTCTCTGACCAAACAATCAGAGACAGACTTCATGAGGGTGGCCTGAGGGCCCGACGTCCTCTAGTGGGCCCTGTGCTCACTGCCTGGCACTGTGGAGCTCAATCGGCATTTGCCATTGAACACCAAAATTGGCAGGTCGCCCACTGGCGCCCTGTGCTTTTTACAGATGAGCGCAGGTTCACCCTGAGCACATGTGACATTATGTTTCGGTCCATCCGACGCCCCCAGGTTGCACCTCAGACTGTCCAGGAGCTCAGTGATGCCCTGGTCAAGATCTTGGAGGAAATAGGACACCATCCGTCGTCTCATTATGAGCATGCCCCAATGTTGTCAGGCATGCATACAAGCACGTGGGGGCCATACAAACTACTGAGTACCATTTTGAGTTGCTGCAATGAAATTTCAGCAAAATGGACTAGCCTGCTGCATCATTTTTTCACTTTGATTTCCGGGGTGTCTTTGAATTCAGTCCTCTGCAGGTTGATAATTTTAATTTCCACCAAACGATGTGGCATCCTTTCGTTCCTAACACATTACCCAGTCCATATCAGTATAGATATCCAGCAGGAGATTTTTCCCCATTGAGATCTGATGTGTTTTCAAAGTTTTCCTTTAATTTCTTTGAGCAATGTATATATCCCATTCAAAAGTTTGGGGTTGCCATTTTTTATTTTTTTTGGTCAAACATACAGTAAAAACAGAAATAGTGTGAAATGTTGTTACAATTTAAAATAAGTTTATATTTGAATATATTTTCAAATGTAATTTTATTCCTGTGATGCAAAGCTGAATTTTCAGCATCATTACTCCAGTCTTCAGTGTCACATGATCCTTCAGAAATTAATATCAATGTTGAAAACAGATGTGCTGCTTATTGTTTCTGTGGAAACTGTGATACATTGTTTCAGGGTTCTTTGATGAATAGAAAGTAAAAAAAAAAAAATGTATTGGACTATAATCTTTTGTAACATTACAAATTTACTGTGCAATTTTGAGCAATTTAATGCATCCTTGCTGAATAAAAGTATTAATTTCTTTCCAGAAAAAAATCTTACTGACCCCAAACTTTGGTGGTAGTGAATGGTAATGTATATATAGTATAGTTTTTACTTTTCTTTTAGGAGCTTGCTAGCACTAAAATCCATAAGACTGCATTGTTAATGGGTTGTTTAACACATCACACCCACATTGCATCAAAAAGGCTTTTTGACGGATTTAATCAAGAACGGTCATTTTCAGACGAAGTACTGTGTAAATGATCAGCTGTTATAGAGATGTGAGTTTCCATGACGACTGCGAGCCCAAACCCAGCCTGGAAGCCTGAGACAGCAAGCACTAAAGTTGAACCACTGAGACAAGGCCAAGCTGGACACATTTCCAGTGGAGAGGCATCTTAATGCTCACAAAGACAGCTGACGCACACATCATACCACCTGATGATTGGACATCCACTTCAAGAATGGTGCGATTGATCCAGACTGCAAGGGAATGGACATGGCTAATGTATATCTTTCATTCAAGAGCCTGACCGTATGTACATTTAATTAAAAGAACACTATACATGATCAAAGCCAATTTAAAATCCATCTGCCTGGTGCTGAGTTTTATTAAAACTTAGAAACCAAGACTCACAATCCAAAGATGCACTCTTCTTTCTCTCCCTCTTCTAATTCCTCCCCTCTCTCTTTCATTTTTCCTTTCTCTCTAGCAGTCTGTCTGCTCTATAATTATTTCCATGGTTACCATCAGCGATCTTAGGCTAAGCTCAATGCACAAATGTCCCTTTTCTCTTTCACATTTTCTTTCAGCTCCTCAATTTGCCTGACTGTGTTCGTTAGCATACAATTACTCCCTTCTGAGACGTTTCCTCTTTTAAAGAACCAGCCCATGCCCAAGAAAAATCAAGGAAGGCGATCTCACCAGTCTCTTCATTGTTTGCCTGAGACAGCAATGAGATTAAACAGAGAACAAATGGAGACTTTTGCTGAGTCTTTCTACTTTGGTATCTTGGCATACTTGAGCACAGATTGAGAGGTTGATTACTGGGGTCTTTTTCTAAAGAGAAAAATTTAAAAAGCTGGAGACAACAATAAGATAAAACAAAGAACAAGTGAGACATTTGCTGTGATTGCAGTGTCTCTTCTAGAGTTTCAAAAGAGATCTCAAAACTGTCTCAAACTGTGCTCCAATTCACCAGAATCCCAAAGTCTCTTGTGGATCAAACATCACAGATCTCAATAAGAACTCAACTATTTTGGTAACACTTTGGATTAGGGAACACATGTTCACTAACTAGGAGTTTTCCCTAAATAAACTCCTAATTACTGCTTATTGATAGTAAGTAAGGTAGTTGTTGTAGTGGTTAACAGTCGGGTTCTGGAAGGAAAAACTTTTTAATTTTTTCCATAGGGAAATTGATTTTGAACTGTAACTTATAAACCTTTAAAGACAGACCTAATATTGTATAATACAGAGATTTTTGATCTCAGTGAGACTAAAATAAAGGTCAAATATTATTTTTACATCATTATACTCTTACTAAATGTCTCTAAATGTCTACTGTTTCTTGGGTTTTAAAAAGAAATTAAACATATTTAAAGAAAATATCTGAGACCAAGTGGATTCATAACTGATGACTTAATTAAGTCTCTTGAGCTTTGAAAGAGCAAATTCTGAGCAATACAAAGTATTTTTATTTTTTTTGCATCAGGTTTTGTGCATGTAATGCAATCATGATGTTTTTTTAATTACCATTGTTTTTACAGGTTTGATGTGAGATCATTTCTTATATTGGTGGAATCCTGGCAACCAACAGTGAAGAGAGTGTAACAGAGAACTCAACATCACTACAGAATACAGAATGAATAATGGTTCCACCCACCTCCCACAGATTTACCACCTACTGGGATCAACACCAAACAGCAGCCGGGCAAGACTAACAAACACCGACACACATCAAACAAACACTTACAGCTTTGTGTGTCTCACTTGCTGAGAATGAAAAATTACACCCAGAGGTTCAAATTGTATTGCTCATAGATTGCTCTTACATATCACAGGAAACTTAATGGAGTTCACAGTTATATTAAGTACCAACTTTGCGTCAGTTGTTTCTCCTTAAAGGGACAGTACACCCAAAAATGAAAATTGTATCATCATTCTGTAATTGTTTTGACCTCATCATACTGTAATTTCACCCTCATGTTGTTCCAAACCTGTATGACTTTCTTTCTCCAGCAGAACACATAAGAAGATATTTTGGAGCCTGATCACTTCCATTGTATGGACAAAAACAAAACAAAACAAAACATTGAGACATTTTAAAAGACACTTACTATTCAGTAATATCATCGATTTGACGAATTTTGCAACATCAGCACTGTTATTGAACTGAACTGAATCAACATTGAACTGACTTGAACTGAATAACGACACTATTGTCTTCTGTAGAGCTGCTTCCCAGCTAACAAAAATGTGTTCTAAGCTAGTTATGAAAAGTTGACGTAGTTGAAAAGTTACTTGTAGTCAGTAAAAAGTCTGTTGGGGGAGCATCAAAATAAGGAGTCGCATCCTCAAGTCCAACAGAGGAGGGCGGGAGGGGGCTTAGATGAGGGACGCAGAGCAGGAACATGGGACAGGCAGGGTCAGGGCAGAGATGAAGGTGGGAGGAGCCAGGGCGGAATCTCCAGCAGGAGGGCCAGGAGGACGCAGGCCCACGGCAGAGTCGAGGGAGGGAGGAGCCATGGTGGAGGCTTGGCAGCTGGAACCAAATGTCCTGAGTGACTGAGACAAAGCTGCCAGTGCAGACCCAGGTGGAGCCGTGGAACTGCAGGGACTGGGCGACGATGCAGGTTCTGGAGGGCAGGGTGTAGACGGCGCAACAAGCATCCAAGGTGGAGCTGGAGGGAAGGAGAAGCCCGACAGAGCCGAAGAGGTGGAGGGACGAGGCACAGGTGAAGAAACAGAAGTCTGTGGCACAGGAAGAGCGACGACTGACCAAGGTGGAGCCGGAGGGACGAGGAAACCCGGCGGAGCCAAAGGGGTGGAGGGACAAGGCGCAGGTGAAGGAACAGAAGTCCGTGGAGCAGGAAGAGCGACGACTGACCATGGTGGAGCCGGAGGGATAAGGAAGCCCGGTGGAGCCGAAGGGGTGGAGGGACGAGGCGCAGGTGAATGAACAGAAGTCCGTTGCGCAGACAGAGTGACAACTTACCAAGGTGGAGCCGGAGGGACGAAGACGCCTGGTGGAGCCGAGGGGACAACAGTCCCAGGTGGAGTGGTGGGCACGGAGGTCCTTGGTGGATAGGTGGTGCTACTGGGTTAAACATCATGGGCTGAGCTGGCGAATACTCTGATCGAGGCAAACTAATGATGACCAGAGAGGAAGCCGAAGGGTTGAAGAGAGGCAGTGCAGGCAGGGCTGGAGGACTAGGCAGTGCAGGTGGGGGTGAACAGACAGGTTTAACAGGGTCAAACGGGACAGGCATAAAATTCAGGAATGGATCTCTAGGTTGATACGGAACAGGCAGACTTAAAATAGGCAGAGGAGGTGGGAGTGGGAGGCAGGGAGTAAATTCAAATTCTAAAATTTCAGTACTGATAACAGAGACAGGCTTGGTGGAGGAAACAGAAATGGGCAAGATGCACTCACTCTCAAAGTCTATAAGCAGCCGATGTCGAGGGAGTTGGGGTCCATGACATCCTCTTAAACTCCACCAGTAATCCCAGGGGCATAGGCGATGTTGCCGGCTCACGCACCTGGTCAGGCGTTTCTTCGGGCTCGGGTTCTGGGACTATCCTTGGCTCAGTCTTCTTTGTTACTGGTGCTGGTATCGTGGTGGGCTCTGGCTCCACGTCTGCGGTGGGTTCAGGGTTCGGTGTTGCTGGGTTGGTGGCAGTGGTTGGCCTCCAGTCTCGAGTCTCCAACTCGCTCTTGCAGATCGTGAAGGGGGAACCATTTTGGAGGAGTACCCACTTCACGTACTCCATAAAAGTCCCTAAAGGCTCGTTTCCGAGCAAGTGCGCTTTCGTCTCCACGTTGAGGATTGTCCGGAAAAGCACACACAGGCAGTCGTCAACATAATGGACGCAATGGCAAAGGTCCAGAAATGCCTGTGTGTGCCTCTCTAGGGGCTGGTTCACCTGTGGGAGGAGGTTTCTTTTTGCTGCGACTAGATCCATGTGAGGTCCATTATTCTGTCACGGTTAGGTTGATGGATCTAATCCTAGCAGCTTAACTTTATTTACAAGAACTCAGGAATAAACTCTTAGACATGGACTGAACAACCTTGCATAAAGCGACAACATTGGACAATGAACAGAACAAAACACAGGGCTTAAATGGACCAAACTAATTAATGAAAGGAACCACAGGTGTAACTGAATCAGTAATGCAACATACAAGAACTAGAAAAAAGGAAACATGCACCAAATATAGGAAAACTGAAAATAACCCTCACATTACCATGCAATGTGACATCAGATAACCATGAATAATTAGTGAAATATTAACTTAAAATCCCAGGAGGCTCACTACAGTTCATACGTTTTTTAATAAATTAATACTTTTATTCAGCAAGGATGCATTCAATTGATCAAAATTGTGATTGAGGACAAAAGACTTTATTTTAAATAAATGCTGTTTTTTTTTTTTTTACTTTGTATTATTCATCAAAGAATTCTGAAAAAAAATCATCATGGTTTCTACAAAAATATTAGTCAGCACAACTGTTTTCAACATTGTTAATAATAAAAAAAAATTCTTGAGCAGCAAATCATCATATTAGAATGATTTCTGAAGGATCATGTGACACTGTATCACATGCATTGCAGCGAGCTCAAAACAATTGCCTACAAAGCAAGAGAAATCTCATTAAAAATAGAATCAACAAAAGTATCAACAAAATACTTTCATTAACTAATTAATTTTGCTTCTTTGTCGCCATCTCTTTTTGAAACCTGCAATTGCAGTTATTTGCAGTTAGCTTTACGTGGGTTGTGCATCGGCACGGCTCCTCAGCACGAATGAATCTAATGTTTTGAGGAGAATGTGTGGCTGTCAGTGACCGCACCGGTGGATACTTCGAATCACAGATTGTAGTCTTGGAAGTATGACCAAAATAAGAATTTTCACCAGAAAATGTCATCTGAACAAGTAACAAATCTGCCACTTTTGTTCTGACCAACTGAGAAAAAAAAAGCATTACATTAAATTGCGCTACCAATAGTTATTAAATCTAATGATCGCTTAGCTCATATCACATCAAACCTTGCAAATTATTATTATTGTTATACTTTGTTCTCAAATTGTTAATGTTAACAACATCAGCATTGCGTTACCTGTAGATTTCAATTTCTGAACAGTCTAATCTCTAACGTTCATTTGTTTTAAAATGGTTTGTTTGTTTTAAAAAGCTTTAAAATGGACCATTTACTCACTAGGTCTTTGAGCTGCCTTGCTGTCCACTAACAAATCTGAGCACAGTTTGAGATGATGAGATATTACTGAGGTCCCGAAACCTGAAAAGCTAGATTTAAGCAAAGTCTCAATTTTCTCCTATTTCTGTGCAAGAGAAACAATTAAGATGTTAAAGAGAACTCTTTTTTTTTTTTTCATATGTATATGTTTATTAGCATCAACAGCTCCTTCAACTGTGAAAGCTAATGTATAAAATCCCCCCGCCCCCCACAGACACACACACAGTTCATATGGAAACTACATTCATAGATCAAACATTACGTGTTCTTTCTTCCTCCACTCTGTCATGGTTGCGACACTAATGTAATCTCTTTCTCTGTGAAAAGGTGCATTGCTGGATTATGTAACAAGCCTTTTCCCCCCCCTGCTAATCAGACATGACTGCATTTGGTACTTATTTTGAATCCTAGAAAAACAAGCTCTGCAAAATGCCAAAGGGACAACATGCAACTAAACACCTCAACCAGCACAGGTTTTAAAAGCTACTTTTTTTGTGTGTCAGTTCAGCCCTCATGTATTCTCGGTCTTGAATCGAGATCCCTACTGATGCCATCGCTCCGAGGGAGAAGGAATCGGTTGCTTGCATGACCAAACTGAATTCCTGTGTGAATGTCTGGCCAATAAGAGACCAGATCTTGACCTTTGCTATGCCACACGGAGAGGACATTATTACTCCTGACATTTGCACACATTTCTTTGTGGTTTTTATGCCTGCGACTGTGACCGTCATTTGAAATCAGTTCGAGACAGACAAAATGATAATGAAGAAGATGACAGGCATTATGGCTGCTAAAATCTAACACAATCGACAACCAATTTGAGGCAACTGCTAGTGACAGGTATATTAAAAGAGAGGAACTCATCAATACCTCTGAAAAGTCCACTTTTGAACCAGGTTGAAGTTCAATTATGGCCAATAACCAGATAAATATTGTAGATATTTAAGCTATATTAAACTTGCAGATATGCTGTTATTCAGACCAGGAGCACAATTGCAAGTGTCTTTGTTTAAAATCTTTTAAAAGCATAAGGAAAAACGAACCACTGCACATCTTAGAGTAACACACATAATAGTGGTGTTACTGAATAAATCAGTGCTTTTAATTTGTTATTGAGTTCATGAATCACTCACAAAGACATTTAGGGCTTAATTCAGGATAATTGGTAAAATTTTTTCCCAGTCATCTCAATGGCAAAAAAGTGTCCCAATTTACCTGAATTCACCCCTACTTGTTTTTTCGGTAACATTTTAGTATAGGTGTTACGTTCCACGTATGTTTTTGTATTTTTGTTTTTGTTTTTCTCTCCCTTTTTTTTTGTTACCTATCTGTCGAGTTCTAGGTTGATCCTATTGGACGGTAAAGCAGTGATCATCCTGGTGACGTCATGACGCGCTGACGTCCTAACCAGCGTTTTGCCAATCTGCGGGTGGCTGATCTTTTAAAAAGCGTTGGCGGCGATCTACCTGCAGTGAGCGTTTGGGCTCGGACCTCACTCACGTTCGTCGAGCCAGAGCCAGCCATACTTTGTGTTTGCGAACTGTTCATTTAGTCTGTGGTTTATTGAGACGGCACCTGTGAGTTGTTTCTGTGTAGTAGTTAATCTGATTGAGTTAGAGCGTGAAACAAGCTCTCGTGTTAAATGTTTGTCCATTTGGATTCTGGTGTGAAGTCACTGTCTGTCACCCATTTGGTTGACAGACAGTGAATCCTTTTGGTTGCGGACAGACCAGTGCTAATGTCAACCTCACTGACAATTGTTAATTCCGTATAGTGCGTGACGGCTCGACTTGGTAGCTAGCAATTGATGTTAGTTAGTATGTGGGTGCTCGCCGCCATTGTATTGTTTTGTTTATTTATTTAGTGGAGTTTAGTTAAGGCGCCGTGCCGAAGTTTTCGGTTTTGTTTCTACATTTTATTTTCGGTAGTTAGGTTAGGGGCGTGNAGTATAGGGAACATGTATTCACTATTAACTACATCTTTTGCCTCAATTAACTCCTAATTTACTGCTTAGTTTATTAATAGTTAGTAACATGGTTGTTAAAGTTTAGGTATTGGGTAGTATTAAAGGTGCCATCAAACGTTTTTTTACAAGATGTAATATAAGTCTAAGGTGTCCCCTGAATGTGTCTGTGAAGTTTCAGCTCAAAATACCACATAGATTTTTTTTAATAAATTTTTATAACTGCCTATTTTGGGGCATCATTAACTATGCACCGATTCAGGGGCTGCTGGCCCTTTAAATCTCGTGCTCCCTGCCCATCGAGCTCGCGACTCTATAATACAGTGCATTTACAAAGTTCACACAGCTAATATAACCCTCAAATGGATCTTTACAAGATGTTTGTCATGTAGGCTGCATGCATGCTTCGGGTCATGTGAGTATAGTATTTATTTGAATGTTTACATTTGATTCTGAACGAGTTTGATAGTACTCCGTGGCTAAAGCTAACATTACACACTGTTGGAGAGATTTATAAAGAATGAAGTTGTGTTTATGAATTATACAGACTGCAAGTGTTTAAAAATGAAAATAGCGACGGCTCTTGTCTCCGTGAATACAGTAAGAAACGATGGTAACTTTAACCACATTTAACAGTACATTAGCAACATGCTAACGAAACATTTAGAAAGACAATTTACAAAGATCACTAAAAATATCATGATATCATGGATCATGACAGTTATTATTGCTCCATCTGCCATTTTTCGCTGTTGTCCTTGCTTGCTTACCTAGTCTGATGATTCAGCTTTGCACATCCAGACGTTAATACTGGCTGCCCTTGTCTAATGCCTTTCATAATGTTGGGAACATGGGCTTGCATATGCAAATATTGGGGGCGTACATATTAATGATCCTGACTGTTATGTAACAGTCAGTATTATGTTGAGATTCGCCTGTTCTTCGGAGGTCTTTTAAACAAATGAGATTTATATAAGAAGGAGGAAACAATGGAGNGTTTAATAGTAATTTATTATATTAAGAGTTTTAGTTTTATACGTATAATATTATTATTATTTATTATAATGTGTATTTATTTAAATTAGGAAAGTTATTTATATATTGTTTTTGTATCTCTTTTCTTTGTAATTCTTCTAAAATTGACTAGCTGTTTCTTTGTTTTATATAGAATGTGTATGTGGTGTGTGTATGTATGTATGTATTATTTCTATGTTTATGTACTATTTTTAACTTGATACTTGACTCTTGAGAAACGCATAAGAATTCCAATGTACCTGTACTGAAACGTACCTGTGCAAATGGCAATAAACTAAACTAAACTAAACTAAACTAAACTAAACTAAACTAATAAACAACCAATATACTAGTAATATGCAAGCTAATAAGCAACTAGTAAAAAGTAATAATTAAACCCTGAAATAAAGTGTTACTGTTTTTTCCAAAATAAATCAGTGTTATTGACCAAATCAGACGAATGAATGATTTCATAAACCACTCATAAAAGAATGTCTCTATCTGTTTTTGAATGAATCAGATGAGTGAATGATTTAATGAATCACTTGTTTTAGACCTGAATGAATCAGTGTTTTTGAACAAATCAGATGAGTCAATTATTAAATCAATTACGAATTGATTACGAATGTTCATCAATTATTCTGTTTTTGAATAAATTATTTAATGAATCATTAATATAGCAACATGTTCAAAAAGCAAATACTTAACCAGACACTGTAATTTTTTTGTCCCTTTTCTCTACAGTTTTGTTTTGTGAAAATTGTATTGTATTGTAGAATATACGTAATTAATTGTGTAAATGTTTCTCCTTCAAATAAAAACAAATTAATCATTTTAAATGCTACAAGTGAATTTCGGCTTCACAACATTATAATGTACAGCATGAAAAATGAATATATATTTAGAGATTTGCTAAAGATTACAACAATTTACAATAAGGGGTCGTTGGTTAACATTAGTTTTAATGCATTAAATAACATGCAATATATTTTTGCAGCATTTATTAACCTTTGTTAATGAAGTGAAGTGAAGTGAAGTGAAGTGAAGTGAAGTGACATGTGGCCAAGTATGGTGACCCATACTCGGAATTTGTGCTCTGCATTTAACCCATCCAAGTGCACACACACAGCAGTGAACACACACACCGTGAACACACACCCGGAGCAGTGGGCAGCCATTGCTGCGGCGCCCGGGGAGCAGTTGGGGGTACGGTGCCTTGCTCAAGGGTCTCACCTCAGTCGTGGTATTGAGGGTGGGGAGAGCGCTGGACATTCACTCCCCTCACCGACAATCCCTGCCGGACCTGAGACTCGAACCCATGACCTTTGGGTTACAAGTCCGACTCTCTATCCATTAGGCCACGACTGCCCCAGTCGTGTTAGTTTTATTAACTAACATTAATAAAACTAACATTTTATTAATGTTAGTTAATAAAAGTGTTCATGTTAGTACACTGCATTTTGACAGATACAACTATTGATCTTAAAAATGTATTAGTAAATGTTGAGATTAACTAAGATTAATAAATGCTGAAGTAGTATTGTTCATTCTTAGTTCAAAGTGTTATTAAATGACTAGTGTTTTTAAAGATTAACTTTAAGAGTGCATTAAAAGTTGGCAAAATATGTACAGTGTAAAATGAGCATGCGCAATTAAAAACAATCATATTGTTATATGAACAATACTCTCCAATATCGGCCGACAACCAATTTGATTGTGCAATCCTTAATTTTGATGAATTGTGCACAAAAAATGGGAGCATTCATATATGAAAGTAAACAGGGTCAACTTTGATTTCATGTTGACATTTAGCAAATAAAGGTGACAAGCTGGAAGCAGGCTTTATGTGACAGCCGAGATAAGACAGGATAAACAGACCAGCAGAAAACTGGCGTCAGTGTGAGCGAGAGGAATGATGCTGAAATGAGGACGCACTTGAAGCGTGCACAGTGCCACCTGGATAGGCCCTGCGCCAAGACTGTTGTGTAAACTGGCAGTGCCATGCATATGCACGTGTGAACACACAAATGCACGCATGTACGTTTTGGGAACATTATCTTGCAGTTGTCTTCTACTTGCACACTTAATGATCACACACAAATGCACGCAACTGATGCAAAACAGCGATATCGTCGCTTAAATGCACACATGCACACACACAATTACTGTCACACGCATTAATCTGTTTTGGCATGTCGCTCGACACCCGCAGTGACAGAGTGTGAGAGCGATTCTCGTGCAGCCTTTTGCACAGTGATTCTGAAGAAAGGAGATATCAGCGGCAAGCTGTACCCTGACAGCCTTTCCATTCCCCACCCTCTCGGAAAGGATCTGCACTAGCGGGGCCGCAGTGCTGCGAGCACATCATCATTTAGAGCAGTAATGGCTCTAGTCTCCATGATGGAGGAAGGCAGCTGGAGAGACTGCAGGCTGCAGCCCAATTCACCTACTTATACTACGCACTAAAAGTATGTACTTTTTGGTGATGTGAAAGTGCATCATTTTGAGTGTGCAGTACCCCTTTGGCACATATTTATATGTGTCCTGCCACCATAAACCAGTATTGTCCAAGATTCAAGCCCCCTGAAGGGGTTTGTTGTGCCTGATTGGAAATGTTTGTCATGTCTTCCTGTTGTAGCTGATCATGTAAATACACTAAGGTTTTTAAAAAATATAATTAAGAAATTATTGATAAATTATTAATTAATACACCAATTCTCACTATTAACTAACTATTAACTATGACTTTTGTCTCAATAAACTCCTAATTACTGCTTATTATTAGTTAGTAAGGTAGTTGTTAAGTTAGGTGTTGATTTAGGGATGTAGAATATGGTCATGCAGAATAAGGCATTAATTACTAATTACTAATAAACAGCTAATATTCTAGTAATATGCATCCTAATAAGCAACTAGTTAATAATGAGAATTGGACCGTAAACTAAAGTGTTTTAAGTGCTTTAAATATTAATTAATAATAATGAACACTGTAATGACTACTGTATCATATTCAGAACTTGGTATGTGTCTTTTTGCTGTGAAATCTTTGCTGATTATTAATGTAAGAATAACTTTTATATTGTTAGTAATATTTCAAGATGAACACTTAATGGACTGAAGCCACTTAGGGTTACTTGATTATCATACATCTTTATTTTTATTTTTTTAGAAAAATCTAATCAAAATATTGGTACAAAATATGATACATCATGCTTTTGAGGAATGTTTATTTGTTCATCATTGTATTCCATTGTATTATATGTTTTGCCTCTGACAATAAAAACTAGAGAGCTTTGATCATAAAACTAAGCATTTAAATATCATATTATTAAGACATATTACTGGGAGATTAAGGGCCCTATTTTAACGATCTAAGTGCATGGTCTGAAGCACGTGGCGCAGGAGCACTTATGGTGTGTCCGAAACCACTTTTGCTATTTTACCGACTGAAAAAATGGTCGGTGCGACAGGCGTATGGTCCAAAATGGTAGTCTCTTAAGGAGTCATGGGTTTGTTTTGGCCTTAACGTGCAATAAATCAATCAGAGTGTCATCTCCCATTCCCTTTAAAAGTCAGGCGCGCACCATGGGGATGGCTATTTACACGGCAGAATAGACACTCTCAACCTGATGAGTCAGTTTAAATAATTTTTTTATATTTGGCATGTTTGTGTGCTGTTTCGTGTTCCTGTGTGTGTAACGAGCAGAGTGTACACATGTTTAAATAACAAAAAAATACAGCACCATTGACTTTAGGCCAGGTTCTTGTTGGTCAATGGCGCAGTCCTTTTCAGTTGCCTCAAAATAGCAACACGCCAACAATGCGCCTGAACACACCTCATTTTCAGACCAGCACACCCATGGGCGAACAGATGGGCGTGAGTGCATTTGCTATTTAAACAACGTGGGCGCTGGACATGAAAATTATAACTGCATCAGGCTAAAACTACATTTACATTTACATTTATGCATTTGGCTGACGCTTTTATCCAAAGCGACTTACATTGCATTACACTATACATTGTATCTGAGTATGTGCAATCCCTGGGATTGAACCCATGACCTTGGCATTGCTAGTGCCACGCTCTAACCACTGAGCTACAGGAAAGCAAAAAACACCTGCGTTGTGCCTGGAGTCGCATTGCGCCGGGTTTATGATAGGCCCATAGAGTGACGACACGAGAAAGTGTTACATCCACCAGCTGGAGTGCCCTTGATTTCCACCAGAGGGCACTGCTTCCGTCTTGGTATATTTCACCATGGACTACTTTTCCCACAACCCATTGTCTCATCATCTTGTAAACCCTGCCTATTTAAACCCTGTGTGTTCATTCCCTCATTGCGAAGTCTTGTATGTGCCACTACTGCACTTCTGAGCGTTATCCTGGTTCCCTGTGTCTTGGCTTTTATCTTCTGCTTGTCTCTCTGGATTTCCCTGTTTGCCTGTGTCTTTAACCTTGTTTTATGTTTGGACTATTTGCCTGTGGTTTTGACTTTATTCCTGTTTTATGGATTATGATTATGGATTACCCTCAATAAAGCTGCACTTGAATCTTCAACTTAAATTCTCTGAGCAGTACATGACAGTAAGTAGTCTGCTATACATACTATTATAATGATCTGACTGATTGCTCAGTTTATGCCTCTGAATAAAATGTAGGTGCTTCTTCTCCTCGATTGTGAGCTATTATCCCATATTACATGAGCCATAAAATCCTGATGTATCAAATATGATACTGAACAAAAAACACATACAGTATGCAAATGTTTTTATTGGATTTTTACAAATATTTTTTTCTAAAGGTTAAATAAACTGTTCCATTTCGACAATTAGTTTTTTTCTGACAATTATTTCAGTGTCTGATTATTATATTATTTATTATGTATTATATTATTTCACTTTACAGGGTTAAAAGTATTGTACTATATAACATTATTATATTAAATTATGTTGGCATTACTATAATCAATTAGATTTTTTAAAATACTTTTTGTATGTATAATTATTTTGTAATTATTGGTCTATGTACACATGAACTGAACTGGTATTTTAGGTGATGTCAACAAGCCTGCATGCTCACGTCCATCGAAAAGTTTGGCGTAAGTGCCTGCACTGAGACCGCTGCTGTGTCCCAAATCACTCACTGATATAAATAAGAAATGTTAAAATGATATCACTTCCAATTCAGTCTTTCATTTATTCAGGTTAGGTTGAGTGCATTACATTGTAGGACACAGTAACCACTACAGCATGCTCTATTGTATACTGCTTATTTTGATAAATGTAGTAGGTCATACAGGTATTTTATATGTAATGAAATGTGCAGTATGCATACTATCAATTGCAGAAATACTAAGACAAGTAGGTTAGTATACTAATAAGTATACTTACTGCACAGTAGTTAAAATAATCTATTTATAATCGGATTAATGGCTTAATCAGATTGAAAATCCTTTAAAGGGACAGTTCACCCAAAAATGAAAATTCTGTCATCATTTACTCACCCTCAAGTTGTTCAAAAACTGTATGAATTTCTTTGTTCTGCTGAACCGAAAGGAAGATATTTGGAAGAATGTTTGTAACCAAGCAGATCTTGCTCCCCATTGACTACCATAGTAGGAAGAAAAAAATTAAAATACTATTTGCAGATTATAAAACAGTATGCATGAGTAACAACATTCAGTGTATATGATTATTATATTTATTCAAATAATAAATGGATGCTTCTTTGTTGGGACATTGTCCCTATCCCTAAAGCCCTCCCAAACACTTACCCCTACCCATTAAACACTTTATTCCCACTATTAAATACACATCAGAAAAATTATTTTTTCTACATTTCGAATGTTTTCTTAATTTTTATTTAAAATAAACGCCTCTCCGGGCTGATTTGTGATGGGTAAAGGGAGAAGAATGTGTTCGCAAATTCGAACCAGGGTCGGTCATATTAAAAGATATCACCACTCGCCTTAAGCTCAAAGTATAGTTCAATTTTTACGCATATACAAGGGTCAGCGTACAGTGTGCGAATTTCTTCATCAGAAGAGTATGCGCATACTGTACGCTGACCATCGGATTTTTATAACCGTGCGTACTCGTACGCACAGGTCGCATATGCGCATTTAATTGGTTTATCCACAAGGTGGCAACCGTGCCCTGAAGGCTTCGATTCACAAGGTAGTCAAAGAAAAACTGCATAAACAGAACAGATGGGAACGCATGAAAGCTACAGCAACAATGGAGCCCAACATAGATGAGAGATTTTATGGAAAAAATGGAACTGGCGCTGCGTTCGTTCTGTAAGTAGAATAGGGAAGGCGTAAGACATACAGCGTAAGCCTTTTGAAGAATACGAAAGTGTGGTTTTGGCGGAAGAACTTGGAAGGCGATCATTTGTTTATATAAAGCATATACATCTACATTTTTTTCTAAAATGACCGATCATTTTGCTAGATAAGACCCTTATTCCTCGTCTGGAATCGTTTAAAGCCCTTTGAAGCTGCACTGAAACTGTAATTTTGACCTTCAACCATTTGGAGGACATTGATGTCCACTATAAAGAGAATAATCCTGGAATGTTTTCATCAAAAACCTTAATTTCTTTTCGACTGAAGAAAGAGGACATGGACATCTTGGATGACATGGGGGTGAGTAAATGATCAAGAAAATTTTATTTGAAAGTGAGCTAATCCTTTAATGTCGCCGACAGCCTCCGATTTAGCCACTTGTGCAACCGTCGTTTTCAAGACATGTAACGGCTTAAAAAAATCATGGGTAGGTTAATACTGACGTATTTTATGTCGTAGAATAAAACATGAAAATGTTAACCACAGACCTTATTTCAGCCGCTTATCCAAAAACTCATTCAAAAAACCCATTGGCTTTGGGACGATGGAACCGGAAGTGCTAAAATGCTAAATCGCTTCTGGTTTTTGGCCTATAAAAACACGTCATAGTCCCACCTCTCTATAGCATCTGCCGACAAGATGGGCTTTTTGCACTTGGTGACACTCCGATAAAGAAACTCTTAAACCTAGCAAAGTAAGTCTCTCATGGGCAATATTAATGATGCTTGTCAGCAAGTTAAAATCAACGCACTGCATCAATTAAGTCATGACATCAAGCCTTCACAGACCACTGAGTGGATATTTTAAGAAATGCCCTTAAACTCTTTTAGCATAACAACCTTTATTAGAACACTGGTAACTATTAAAAAAAACAGACCCCTTGAAGAACTTCATTCCTCAATATGACGGTCATAAAACAGCAGCAGCCAATATGAGCCATCAGAAAAGTCATCAAGACGATTCAGCACTTCCTGCTCATGACAAATAGTGAATCTAAGAGACAAGTACGTCCTCTAAAAGTACAGCATCAGCCTTTAGACACACACACAGTCATTGTGGCTTTCTTGTATATCCCATCATTACAAATTTAACAGACAAAATAAAACTGTGCAACTTGATTATCAAATACAAATATTATTAGGAAGTTGCATTCAAAATCTGACGGAGGATTCATGATGCATTATGTGTGATCACTTTCTGATAATCTTACAATGCATCTACATTGTCATATGCCACAAAATCAGTGTGATCATTCCTAGAAATCAATACCAGTCAGTCTTATTATTTTTTGTGGTAGATCTCTAGATACCAGTGCTTTGGCCTCTGGACACACTGGCACCATGATATGCCTGTTGCATATTTCATATGACAGAACATATGAGGCAACAGCACTGGAGTAGAACCGCAAAAACAACAGCTCTGAAAATGAATTACGTGGCCTTGCATGACCTCTGCCTTTGGGGGAGCTGCAGATGTCAGGGATTATTTCAGCCCATAGTTTTGTATAATCAATATATGGTGCATCTGTAATCATTCAAAAGTTGACTCACAGTTTACAGTAGAAGATGTGTCTGGAAAAGGAGCCAGACACACGGAAAGGTTTATATATATATATATAAAATGCAATTCAAAGAAGGTCTAAAATGTCAGAGGGGGAGCGTGCAAACAGAAAGGGAGTAAGGCGTCATCTTTGTGCCAGAGAAATGAAGGTGGGGCCGTGCACAGGGGCGTTAAATTCAGAGATTGCAGAGCCAGGTGGTCATTATCTTAGCAGAAAATTCAGAACTGAAGAATTGACTCCCTTGTCTGTTTATCTGTCTATCTGTCTGCTCCCCAGTGGCGAACCATTGAAATTTCGAAACACTTATGATGTAACAAAGCCTCGTTTACTGAAATCACGTGACTTTGCCAGTTTGAGTTGCGCTCTGAACCACTAATTCGAAACAAAAGATTCGTAAAGCTTCGAAACTTCATGAAGCAGTGTTTTGAAATCGCTCATCACTAGATATTGTTAAATAAAGTCGTTATTTTTTTTTTTTTGCCGCACAAAAAGTACTCTTGTTGCTTCATAACATTAAGGTTGAACCACTTTACTCACAATAACTGTTTTAAATACGTCTTTAGTAGCTTTCTGGACATTGAAAGCGTTAATTGTCTTGTTGTCAATGGAGGCCTCACTGAGCTATCGGATTTTATCAAAAATATCTTAATTTGCATTACGAAGATGAACGAAGGTCTTACGGGTTGGAATGACATGAGAGTGAGTAATTAATGATGGAATTTTCATTTTTGGGTGAACTAACCCTTTAATCCTTTGTCTATGGTAGACATTAATGATGTATTTTTATTTTTACTGTACTAAAATACATATATCTCTACTGTATCAGAATAGTTTAGAATGTTTTACTTTTGACTCCACAACATTCCAGAAAAATATTCCATTCCTTGTTAAAATCAAAGTGAAAAAATTAGTTCTTTGGTACGTTTTCTCAGATTACAACTGAAATTCTCAAAACTACTTGTTCAATTGTTATTCATTCTTTTGAACAAACTACAAATGCTTTTGTACATTCAAGCAACATTATCAATTGCTTATGTCATGTTGATCAAAATATATTAGGTTCTGTGTTGAACAGTCTTACCCCTCAAAACATCTAGGCATTAGTTCCTTGCATAAGTCATAAAATGCAAAATGGTAATGGTAAAACTAATTGTCATAAACTGTTAACCATATTTTCCAAATATCCCAATCAGACTTTATTGTTGTTGTTGTTGTTGCAAATGTGCCCTGAACTGATGAATTGCACAGGTGAATCTTGAATTTCACAAATGAAGGGAAATGTAAAGCATTGGATCATTCAATGATCAACCAGTTCTCTAAAATAGTTTAGAGGTGCATCTCATGAGCTATCATTTGGCAGGCATAAATAGACAGAGTCAACACAGTGTAACAAATTCTGGCCAGTGTTGGGGTTAAAGGTACAATATGTAATATTTTTGCAGTAAAATATCCAAAAACCACTAGGCCAGTGTTATATATTTTGTTCACTTGAATACTTACAATATCCCAAATGTTTCCAACTATTTGTAAATCGTGAGAAAATTGCTATTTTAACCAAGGCTCCGGGACGTGTGAGGAGTTGCCTGTCAATTGCGTCATACCCGCGTTACCCTCGGTTTCTGGTTTTATTTTGTAGAAACCGTGGAAACACCAAAGACGCTTTAATATATTACACATTTTAATAGACAAGGGAACAACTGTTTTGATATATTTACAGACAGAAAACGAATTGTTGTTATATAGCTCAACACGTTTAGTCGTATTGTTTAAATCAATTTTCTTGATTTTTTTCGAGTACCATGCTTTACCACGCCTCAGAGAAAAACACTATTTTGTGAAGTAGCAGTTTTATTTTTAGTAACAGTAATACAGAATTTTCTCCATCATACAATACGTTTTAAAATTAATTGCATGCCATTTATCAACACAAGACATCCAGCATTTAATATGATATTCTAAAATGTATCTATCTTACTGCAGTGTGTCTCAAACAAGTGTCTCACAGCAGCCGCAGAACGAACACACAGAGTAACGTTATAACATCATTTTCAACACACTCAAATGTATCTAATATGATAAACAGAGCTGCATTACCTCATACTCATGACCGGAAAAGCGAAAGCGGCGCCGGCGACTGTGGCATAATAAAAGTTCCGCTGCCCGTGAGGCGTGTGTTGCGCAATCGCTCCAGCGCCTCGTTCAGCTCCCACAACACTCGGTCCTGCTCTGCTTCATACTACAGTAACGTTAATAATCTCATCCATGAACATGATTTGTTCCCGAGTCCAATTCCTATTCTTTTGCACCGTCCGTTGAGATGGAGACCACATGTCCCAAGATTCCTCTCTAAAACTTGGCGTCATCAAGCTAAGCCTTTGTTTTGAATAGGCCTCTAGCGAACTCTAGCGGCAAAAATTATTACATATTGTACCTTTAACTCATTACAGGTAACTTGAGTTACATAATCAGATTACTTTTCCAAGTAACTATAGTAACACATTACTTTTTCAATTTACAACAAAAATTGCTCTCCTGTCTCCATGTTGAGAGAAATAAAGTGGAGAGGTGTTGTGCGCTGTGTGAACATGATGGTTATTGTAGTTCTAGACTAAATGTGAACATGCATTTACTCATCTCACTTGCACAAAAACATTCAGTATTCCTCAAAATGAATAAAAACAGGGTAAAATGCAATCTCAGAATTTTACGCAAACCTGTAATAATTAACTATATTAAATTACGCAAATATACTTTATGTATTTAATCTCACTTTATTAACCATTGCCTTTTCTGCTGATCTAATTCAACCATACTAATAAGAAAAAATTACTTTAGATTAGATTTTGAAATAAGAGTGTTGAACTTCCTTCTCCTGAATCCTAATCTTCTGTAATCCAGAATGGCAGCACAGCTGAAAGGTTTGTTTGAGCTGTGCCCTCTACTGTACAGGCGTAAATATGCATTTTCTTCAGCCTGAAGCTTATTCATTTCACTTTTGGTGTGAAAGAGCCTTAAAATTTGCCAAAAAATAGAACTTTTTTGTTGTTATTAAAAAACAAACAAGCAAGCCCAGCCCAGGTGAGAAAAAGTTACACAAAAGTAATGTAACACATTACTTTTCATAAAAAGTAATTAAGTAACACAATTAGTTACTTTTTAGGAAGTAACACAATATCGTAATGCATTACTTTTAAAAGAAACTTTCCCCAACACTGATTCTGACAATGGAAGACTTTGATTCTGACAATTTAACAACATTGAAAAAGACAAGGTCAACAGCTGGGAAGAAGAATAGGAGTAAGGATGCATATTGGGTAGGGTAGGGAGGCAAAACAGATGAAGCGGTAGAAGAGGGCCACTATTGTGGACCATGTTCTCAATCATGACTTTACAATGGCCAAGGCGGGTTGAAAGGTACAGCCGAATGCTGGGAGAACAACAGTGTCCTCAATCATTCAAACGTCTGTATACAGAACAGGTGCAATCAAACAATATGCACTGTAATACTGTATACATACTGTAATGCTTCATATTACAGTAGTCCACTTGCATTTTACATTATACAGTAAGTATACTTTATAGAGACATACTGTAACACACAAACACACACACAAATAAATATCCTGTCCAGTCTCTTGCAATCAATATCCCACATAGGGTAATGTGTAAATTTGTACTGTTGGAAATTATTTATGCCATACAGAAAAAGTGCAGGCCTGTGCATTTGTCATGAAAACCCTATAGCCACAGTTTACATCAGGAAAAACTGACAGATTACACTGCTATATTGACAACATGGCTAAGCATTTTGTCTATCTTGTCTGAGAACAATGACACAAGGACTTTTTATTCTGATGGCACTGACATATTCTTTGAACTAAATGCTTGTTTTTCGCCCTACCGCGGTACTTCCGCTTACGTCACATGTGACCTTCCAAACGCAATGCGTGGCGCATCGCACAGCAGTGCAAGAGAAGCATTTGTGGTTAAGAAGTACAGGTCCTTCTCAAAAAATTAGCATATTGTGATAAAGTTCATTATTTTCCATAATGTAATGATAAAAATTAAACTTTCATATATTTTAGATTCATTGCACACCAACTGAAATATTTCAGGTCTTTTATTGTTTTAATACTGATGATTTTGGCATACAGCTCATGAAAACCCAAAATTCCTATCTCAAAAAATTAGCATATCATGAAAAGGTTCTCTAAACGAGCTATTAACCTAATCATCTGAATCAACTAATTAACTCTAAACACCTGCAAAAGATTCCTGAGGCTTTTAAAAACTCCCAGCCTGGTTCATTACTCAAAACCGCAATCATGGGTAAGACTGCCGACCTGACTGCTGTCCAGAAGGCCATCATTGACACCCTCAAGCGAGAGGGTAAGACACAGAAAGAAATTTCTGAACGAATAGGCTGTTCCCAGAGTGCTGTATCAAGGCACCTCAGTGGGAAGTCTGTGGGAAGGAAAAAGTGTGGCAAAAAACGCTGCACAACGAGAAGAGGTGACCGGACCCTGAGGAAGATTGTGGAGAAGGACCGATTCCAGACCTTGGGGGACCTGCGGAAGCAGTGGACTGAGTCTGGAGTAGAAACATCCAGAGCCACCGTGCACAGGCGTGTGCAGGAAATGGGCTACAGGTGCCGCATTCCCCAGGTCAAGCCACTTTTGAACCAGAAACAGCGGCAGAAGCGCCTGACCTGGGCTACAGAGAAGCAGCACTGGACTGTTGCTCAGTGGTCCAAAGTCATTCGGAAATCAAGGTGCCAGAGTCTGGAGGAAGACTGGGGAGAAGGAAATGCCAAAATGCCTGAAGTCCAGTGTCAAGTTCCCACAGTCAGTGATGGTCTGGGGTGCCATGTCAGCTGCTGGTGTTGGTCCACTGTGTTTTATCAAGGGCAGGGTCAATGCAGCTAGCTATCAGGAGATTTTGGAGCACTTCATGCTTCCATCTGCTGAAAAGCTTTATGGAGATGAAGATTTCGTTTTTCAGCACGACCTGGCACCTGCTCACAGTGCCAAAACCACTGGTAAATGGTTTACTGACCATGGTATTACTGTGCTCAATTGGCCTGCCAACTCTCCTGACCTGAACCCCATAGAGAATCTGTGGGATATTGTGAAGAGAAAGTTGAGAGACGCAAGACCCAACACTCTGGATGAGCTTAAGGCCGCTATCGAAGCATCCTGGGCCTCCATAACACCTCAGCAGTGCCACAGGCTGATTGCCTCCATGCCACGCCGCATTGAAGCAGTCATTTCTGCAAAAGGATTCCCGACCAAGTATTGAGTGCATAACTGAACATAATTATTTGAAGGTTGACTTTTTTTGTATTAAAAACACTTTTCTTTTATTGGTCGGATGTAATATGCTAATTTTTTGAGATAGGAATTTTGGGTTTTCATGAGCTGTATGCCAAAATCATCAGTATTAAAACAATAAAAGACCTGAAATATTTCAGTTGGTGTGCAATGAATCTAAAATATATGAAAGTTAAATTTTTATAATTACATTATGGAAAATAATGAACTTTATCTCAATATGCTAATTTTTTGAGAAACACCTGTATATACATTTTTTTTTTTTTTAAATGACCGATCGTTTCGCTAGATAAGTCCCTTATTCCTAGTCTGGGATCGTGTAGAGCCCTTTGAAGCCGCACTGAAACTGCAATTTGGACCTTCAACCTGTTGAACCCCAGTGAAGTCCACTATATGGAGAAAAATGGAATGTTTTCCTCAAAAACCTTAATTTCTTTTCGACTGAAGAAAGAAAGACATGAACATCTTGGATGACATGGGGGTGAGTAAATTATCAGGAAAATTTCATTCAGGAGTGAACTAATCCTTTAAGGATGATTCGAGAAGCGACTGAGAAAAACTGTATTAACTTTGAATAAAAAATATGCCAATCAGCATATGTGGTAAAAGTCTCAGTCACTCATTTTTGCCATAAAATGTTTAATATTTCAGGCTGAAACACTGGTGAAACTGTGAATATAAAAATGCACCTTTTTTTTTTCAAAAACGACGTTCCTTCTCTTCTGTTGTTCACATATTCTCTCCTCAGGAAGTTTACTTTCTGTCAGCGGCTTTGCCAGACGTGGCTTGGGTCATGAATATTAATGCTGCTTTGAGATGTTGGCCCTAAATGATTTGCTGAAAGGCGGACGTTGGTAGGTGAGAACGCTAGCCGCGTGGGATTACAGTTTTGTGTATTTGTTCAGCCCACTGTCAAAGCAACGGCTGGCAGAAGCTTCTGATCGACATTTTTTTAGCGGCAAGCTGCATTTTTTTTCCCCTTCACACCGTGACAAAGCAAAATAAACCTCTTTAAAATATATAATTATTGTCTCTCAAGTAGTGTGTGTATAATCACAGTTAGTGGTTGTTTTGCCGTTGTAATGTGAACAAGAGGATGAAGCAAATCAAATTGCCTGATGCAGCAAAAAAAAAAAATATTTCAATTATTTGAAAAATATGTTGTAAACACCGCAGCTTAAGGTAATATATTTTTCAAAATTAAAATAGATTTTTATTTTAAATGCCAAAGTATATTACAAAACATACTTCAAGTCAGGATTATTATAGTTACTTAAAACAAAAATTTAAACATGAAATAAAATAAGCATTAACTGAAATAAAATAAAATAAACATATTTTATTTCAGCTAGTTGTCAATGCAAAATTTCTCATTTTCATTTAGATTAACTCGATGAACTATAATAACAATTTAAATAATAACAAATCAAATTATAATAATTCTAATTGATCTATAATAAAATAATTCTATTTATAATAAAATTGAAATAAAATGAATACAAAATATATTGACAAATAAAGCAAAAAATAAAAATAACTAAAAATAAAAAAGGAAAATATAAAATTCAAAATATTAATAAACAATTTCAATGATACTAAATAATCGTAAAAAAGGGAATACAGGCGAGCACAGCATTTATTAAGCATTACAACCCAACGACTGCACAGAAATTCCTCATGGCACTGCGAAGACATTGCATGATGTTCTTTCTGTCGGAGGAAAAACTGCCCATGTTCTGAATCAATAATTCATATTGTTTCATGTGCGTGAAGAACAGGGGAAGAAAGGGTGAACAAAAGAGAACAGGCCTGACTAAACTCTAGTCTCGCCTTTGGCATCCTGCAGGTACAAAAAAGTGTTTCCATTAAATGAAATATTGGAAAATGAAATGAAGTCTCTGTAGAAACAGGAAGAGAGACAGAAAGCTTATCAATGGGAGAATCTCGACAAATGTAAGTGTAGACGTTTCTGACAAGATATCGCACTATGTAGCACTACTTTTTTAACTAAAGCCAGAACTCTGAGCGCATATAACTCATATCAGCAGTAAGAATATGGCTGTGAGCTCAGCATAAAGAAACTGAGGCAATCTGATTCAAAAACAAGCACAGAATGTACTTGTTATGATGTTGCCCTGCTGAAAACAGCTCAAGCAAAGACTATTTCATATTATACCTTCATACTTGGTGTGTAATGAAGACAAAAATGCCACTTAAAGGAATAGTTCAGCAAAAAAAAAAAAGTACATTCTCATTATTTAAAGCTGCAGTCCGCCGTTTTTCCTCTTTGTCGCCATCTCTTGTTTGAAACCTGCAATTGCAGTCATATGCGGAACAGTTATCTGTACATGCGTAGTGCGTCGGCACAGCTCGTCAGCGCGGATGAATCTAATGCTTGCTATCAGTCACCGCACCGGTGTGGATACTGCACTTCAGAATCACAGATTCTACGTCTTGAAAGTATGACCAATATAAGAATTTTCACTGGAAAATATCATCTGAACAAGTAAGTAACATGTCTGCCACTTTTGTTTTGACCAACTGAGGAAAAAAGCATCAGGCCTACAATAAATCGCGCTGCTAATGATGATTAAATCCAACGATCGCTCAGCTCGGATCACGCCAAACCGTGCAAATTATTATTACTGTTATATTGTTCTCAAATTGTAAATGTTAACAACATCAGCATTGCGTGACTGTGTATTTAGTGTGTATTAGCGTTACCTGTAGATTTCAATGTCTGTAGCCACTCCACAGTCCAAGTCTTTTGCTTTTGACAACGGGTGAATCTCCAGTTGTCACTGATAATTGTCATTTGGATCTTTCTGGATTACAATCCGCCATCAAAATGATAAGTTTTATTATTTCAGCTGCTGTGAGAAAAGGCTATAAATGTGCCGCTTCCGGCAGCATCCTCACCCAACCAACTTGCCTGAACTCCTTCTTTCTATTTACGGACGTGACGTAATGACGCACAGACGAACTGCTGCATGCTCGAATTTCCCGCGGAAATCCGCCATGTCGCTCTTATTATAAAACATTATTACAAGCTTACCGTTGTGAATCGAGCTAAGATAATGAGATTTTTTTGAACACTGGCTGGTTATGTACTTGCTCAAAAATAGATTTTGGATAATTTTTAACCCAAAAAAGTTGCGGACTGTAGCTTTAAACTAGTGCGCAAAAATTTGGGGACAGTAAGATTTTTTTAATGTTTTGAAAGAAGTCTCTTATGCTCACCAAGGCTGAATTTATTTGATCAAAAATACAATAAAAACAATATAATGAAATATGATTACATTTTAATAACTGTTTTCTATATATTTTTTTAATATATTTTAAAATGTAATTTATTCCTGTGATCAAAGCTGAATTTTCAGCATCATTACTCCAGTATTCAGTGTCACATGATCCTTCAGAAATCATTCTAATATGCTGATTTGTTGCTCAATTCTTCTTTTCTTCTTCTTATTATTATTATTATCAATGTTAAAGGTGCCATATAATTGAAAATTGAATTTACCTTGGCATAGTTGAATAACAAGAGTTCAGAACATGGAAATTACATACAGTGAGTCTCAAACACCATTGTTTCCTCCTTCTTATGTAAATCTCATTTGTTTAAAAGACCTCCGAAGAACAGGCGAATCTCAACATAACACCGACTGTGACGCAACAGTAGGGATCATTAATATGTACGCCCCCAACTTTTGCATATGCCAGCCCGTGTTCAAGGCATTACACTCTAAAAAATGCTGGGTTAAAAACAACCCAAGTTGGGTTGAAAATGGACAAACCCAGCGATTGGGTTGTTTTAACCCAGCGGCTGGGTTAAATGTTTGCCCAACCTGCTGGGTAGTTTTATTTAACCCAAATATTGTTTAAAAATTACTGTATTTCTTGCTTAAAATGAACCCAAAATATGTTGGAAATTAACATTTTATTAATATGTTTAATAAACAAACATTTATTAATACTTTTTTTGAATAATATTTAAACAATAAACATTTATTAAATTGCTTATTAATAAATGCTCATCTTTTTGATTATTATTGTTGCCTCTAGTAATTATGAGTCTGATTTTTAATTTCCAACCTATTTTGGGTTCATTTTAAGCCAGACATAAAGTCATTTGTAAACAATTGTTGGGTTAAATAAAACTACCCAGCAGGTTGGGCAAACATTTAACCCAACTGCTGGGTCAAAACAACCCAATCGCTGGGTTTGTCCATTTTCAACCCAACTTGGGTTGTTTTTAACCCAGCATTTTTTAGAGTGTAGACAAGCCAGTATTAACGTCTGGATCTGTGCACAGCTGAATCATCAGACTTTATGCAGGTAAGCAAGCAAGGAAAATAGTAAAAAAAATGGCAGATGGAGCAATAATAACTGACACGATCCATGATATTTTGATATTTTTAGTGATATTTGTAAATTGTCTTTCTAAATGTTTCGTTAGCATGTTGCTAATGTACTGCTAAATTTGGTTAAAGTTACCATCGTTTCTTACTGTATTCAAAGAGATCAGAGTCATGTCTTTATTTTCATTATTAAACACTTGCAGTCTGTATAATTCATAAACAACTTCATTCTTTATAAATCTCTCCAACAGTGTGTAATGTTAGCTTTAGCTAATTAGCCACACATAGGCTACTATCAAACTCATTCAGAATCAAATCTAAACATCCAAATAAATACCATACTTACAAAATCGGGTATGCTGCATGACGAACACTTTGTACAGATCCATTTTGAGGGTTATATTAGCTGTGTGAACTTTGTTTATGCAATGTATTATAGAGTCGCATTTAAAGGGGAAGCATGCTGAATCGGCGCATATTTAATGATGCCCCAAAATAGGCAGTTAAAAAAATGAACTAAAAAAAATCTATGGGGTATTTTGAGCTGAAACTTCACAGACACATTCAGGTGACACCTTAGACTTATATTACATCTTGTGAAAAAGCATTCTACGGCACCTTTAAAACAGTAGTGCTGCTTACTTTATTTATGTGCAGCATTTATTTAAAATCTTTTGTAACATTATATATGTCTTTATTGTCTTAATATAGTGTACTCTCAAATAGTGTTGTCAAAAGTACCGCCTTCGATACCAAGCCCATACTGAAATTTTAAAAATGTGACTAGGCATGTGACAGTATCAAATTTTCATGTTGCGATAATAGCTGAAGCTTTTATCACGGTATACGGTATTATCACGATATTGAAATAAGTTGCAAAAAAAGTGTTGTCATACTATAACTCTTTTTTTCTTATAACAAAAAAAGCTAAACATTTAAATAAAATAATGCAATACACACAAAAAATTATAAAGTAAAACGTTTCAAACAGATTAAAGTGCAAAAGAATTATAAAGAACAACAGGTAACACTTTACAATATGGTCTCATTATTTAATGTTAGTTTATGCATTAACTAAGATTAAGAATGAGCAATAGCTACATGTTACAAAAGGTATTCTTTTTGTTAATGTTAGTTAAAAAATACAACTGATCATTGTTAGTTTTAGCTCAGGTCAATTAGCTTTTGATCTTAGTAATGTTATTAAACTTTAACTAAGAAATTAACATTAATTAAGATTTATAAAGGCTTATAAGTATTTTTCATAGTCAGTTTTGTAATAATGAAATAACATGTTAACTAATGAAGCTGTATGTCTCTAAGTTTTACTGAACAATAACAAATAACTCTATAGATTAGGCAGTTGTGGCCTAATGGATAGAGAGTCGGACTTGTAACCCAAAGGTCATGGGTTCGAATCTCAGGTCCGGCAGGGATTGTCGGTGAGGGGAGTGAATGTCCAGCACTCTCCCCACCCTCAATACCACGACTGAGGTGAGACCCTTGAGCAAGGCACCGTACCCCCAACTGCTCCCCGGGCGCCGCAGCAATGGCTGCCCACTGCTCCGGGTGTGTGTTCACGGTGTGTGTGTTCACTGCTGTGTGTGTGCACTTGGATTGGTTAAATGCAGACCACAAATTCCGAGTATGGGTCACCATACTTGGCCACATGTCACTTCACTTCACTTCATAATCAGAACATTTTCAATCCTTATAGGACATGTTGAAGTCCAGATTAAAATATACAAATGTTAGTTAAGTCTTTAAGTATTAAGTATTTGGTGCTTGTTTAAATCTGAGAGCACGTATCTCTCTGACGCAGCATACAGCGGTTTATTCACGGTATTCTGAAGTGCTTGTGATAACAATATTGTGCATATTCATAATCGTGATATATCGTATTACCAAATATCGGCACGTCTAAATGTGACGCTTTGAGTGCTGTTGAGCAAATTTGTAAACACCTCTGATTGGCCATTGTGTTCACATGCTCAACATAAAGTATCTCACAGAAGTGAGTACACCCCTCACATTTTTGTAAATATTTTATTATATCTTTTCATGTGACAACACTGAAGAAATGACACTTTGCTACAATGTAAATTAGTGAGTGTACAGCTTGTATAACAGTGTAAATTTGCTGTCCCCTCAAAATAACTCAACACACAGCCATTAATGTCTAAACCGCTGGCCACAAAAGTGAGTACACCCCTAAGTGAAAATGTCCAAATTGGGCCCAAAGTGTCAATATTTTTTTGTGGCCACCATTATTTTCCAGCACTGCCTTAACCCTCTTGCATGAAGTTCACCAGAGCTTCACAGGTTGCCACTGGAGTCCTCTTCCACTCATCCATGATGACATCACGGAGCTGGTGGATGTTAGAGACCTTGCGCTCCTCCACCTTCCGTTTGAGGATACCCCATAGATGCTCAATAGGGTTTAGGTCTGGAGACATGCTTGGCCAGTCCATCACCTTTACCCTCAGCTTCTTTAGCAAGGCAGTGGTCATCTTGGAGGTGTGTTTGGGGTCATTATCATGTTGGAATACTGCCCTGCGGCCCAGTCTCCGAAGGGAGGGGATCGTGTTCTGCTCATTCATGGTTCCCTCAATGAACTGTAGCTCCCCAGTGCCGGCAGCACTCATGCAGCCCCAGACCATGACACTCCCACCACCATGCTTGACTGTAGGCAAGACACACTTGTCTTTGTACTCTTCACCTGGTTGCCGCCACACACGCTTGACACCATCTGAACCAAATAAGTTTATCTTGATCTCATCAGACCACAGAACATGGTTCCAGTAATCCATGTCCTTAGTCTGCTTGTCTTCAGAAAACTGTTTGCAGGCTTTCTTGTGCATCATCTTTAGAAGAGGCTTCCTTCTGGGACGACAGCCAAACACAATCTCTGGATATGACGCTGAGCACGTGCACTTAACTTCTTTTGTCGACCATGGCGAGGCCTGTTCTGAGTGGAACCTGTCCTGTTAAACCGCTGTATGGTCTTGGCCACCATGCTGCAGCACAGTTTCAGGGTCTTGGCAATCTTCTTATAGCCTACGCCATCTTTATGTCAAGCAACAATTCTTTTTTTCAGATCCTCAGAGAGTTCTTTGCCATGAGGTGCCATGTTGAACTTCCAGTGACCAGTATGAGAGAATGAGAGCGATAACACCAAATTTAACACACCTGCTCCCCATTCACACCTGAGACCCTGTAACACTAATGTGACACTGGAGAGAGAAAATGGTTAATTGGGCCCAATTTGGACATTTTCACTTAGGGGTGTACTCACTTTTGTGGCCAGCGGTTTAGACATTAATGGATGTGTGTTGAGTTATTTTGAGAGGACAGCAAATTTACACTGTTATACAAGCTGTACACCCACTACTTTGCATTGTAGCAAAGTGTAATTTCTTCAGTGTTGTCACATGAAAAGATATAATAAAATATTTACAAAAATGTGAGGGGTGTACTCACTTCTGTGAGATACTGTATGTCTGTGATTGTCTACAATGATCAACGCATGTTTGAATTTGAAAGCGTTTTAAAAGCGGGAGCGTTTGAAAGCAGGCGTCTATCAGCAGACCGATTAGCTGCTAGACGCCTGCTTTCAAATGCTCCTGTGTGTATCTGTGTAAGCGCTGTTTTTGAAGGGTTAGTCATTGTAGACAATCACAGTATTATCTGATGAGCATGTGAACACAACGGCCAACCAGAGGTGTTTATGAATCCGCTTAACATCGCTCAAAGTCGCATTTTTAAAATTTTAATACCGACTTTTGTATCGAAGTCGGTATTTGACAACACTACTCTCAAAATAGTGTATAAATTGTATATCTTTAAGGTGATTTTTATTTTTTATTTTTTTTTGTCCTTTTAGAACTTCGTTGTTCACTGAACTTTGTTGTATAGAAAAAAAACTGTGTAAAGATTCTTCGAAATTACTGTACAGCATACAATTTTGGAACAACAGGATGAGTCGATAATGACAGAACTGTCATTTTTGGATGCACTATCCCTTTAAAAGTGTACTCCTTTAGTACACTCTGCATAATATGCATAATACACTAACTAATGCCTTGTTTCACAATCTTTGCCCAGTCACATGCTGTTAGTTAGCTAGCTGAGAGCAATATGCTCTGCCATCCCAAATAAAGGGAATTTTATTCATTAATGTGACTCATTTTCTCATGTGACTATATATCTCGCCACATCACAGTAATTTATTTAGCCTAGAACTATTTTCATAGCCAGTGCTGGGTATTGTCAAGTTGGGTTTTTGTCAAGATGAAATTTCTTACAGTATGTGCTATGAAATGTAATTTAACTATGAACAGTATTATTTATTTAAGGCTGAAAATGAACATTTTGTCATCATTTACTCATCCTCAAGTGGTTCCAAAACCGTATTAAATTCTTCTTGGCCATCGAAAAAAAGATGTTTGAAATGTCTGAGCTGCTTTTTACAACACAATTAAAGTAGGGATTTATACCATAAAATACCATAACAGCGCCACAAATGCAGTCCATAAAAGTCTTATGAACTCATATGTTAGATTTGTGTGAAGAATAGATCATAATTAAAGTGGTAAAGACAAAATCTTGTGCAATATGTCTCCATTTTGACATTTTGAATTACACACAAGCACAAATGAGATTAAAAAGTTGCAGTGAAAGGAAAATCTCTGGTTTTACAGAAGAAAGAAATAATACATGAGGGTGAGTATATCATTTTTGGGTGAATTATTCTTTTAATTATCTAAAAGACTCCATTTTAGATCCATTCTGACCAACATTTACACACAATTTTTTTTAGATGTCACATAGCAGATAATATTTTCTACTGTTCATATATAAACTACCTTGAGGATGATTTTGTGGCCTGGATCTGGACAAACCTTGGATTTCGCCACACAAGGAACCGCATAAGAGCCACTGCAGTGGGATTTACTGACAAATGCAAATTGCAATTAACAACTAACATTAACCCAAAGCTTTAAGTGCTTGTTTATTACTTAGTCTTCAATTAATTCTGACGCCCAAGGCAGCACAAAAAAAGAAAAGAAAAAAAGACTGCATCAGTGAAAGTACTCTACATCCAAAGACATAACTTCAACCACGCGGACTGATGCTTTCAGAATTTTTTCTTTTCAATGAATTCTTTTGAGGGCATCTTAGCTAATAGCTTCTGACAATATTTAGTTGCTTAAAGCCAAATAATTCTTAAAGGAGAAGTGTGTCATTTTTTGATGTTAAAACACTTTCTATATCACTTTAATATGCAGACACAACTATAAGTAAAGCATGTGTTGGATGGTTTTTCTCTGCGGTGGTTTCACAATGTTGCTCAGTTTGTGCTTTGTCATGTCAATTTCTTGCTCAATCAATTATCTGTTTGCTTCGGGCAAAGGAAATGTGTTTAGGTACTAAAGACATTTAGAACAGTTCATGTGACTACAGTGGTAGAACCTTAATGTTATGAAGTGACGAGAATACTTTTTCTACACCAAAAAAAACTAAATAACGACTTTATTCAACAATATCTAGTGATGGGCGATTTCAAAACACTGCTTCATGAAGATTCGAAGCTTTACAAATAATTTGTTTTGAATCAGTGGTTCGGAGCATGTATCAAACTTTGTGCAATTTTATGCAAGTAACCCTTGAATCTGTTTTTTTTTTGTTTTTTTGTATAGTTTATTATAAGACTTGTTCAGAAAAAACATATAATAAATTAACTTCATTAAAATGTGTTATATTTTGTAGTTTTTTATGTTGTTTTAAGGAATTTTATATACAGCATTAATTAAGAAAATGTTTTTTTGCAGTGTTCAGACAGCAGACAGCGAGGAAGCACACTAAAGTTTGAAACAGAGCTAAATAGTCTCATCCTGAAAGTCTACACATGTGCAAACTAAGCAGGAACCACACTGAGACGAAGACACTTCAAAATAGGTCACTGTGTCATTATGCTATGAAGAATGAATCTATACTTCACTGAATGTTACCCCAACCCACCCCCCAAATAGCACGCCTTGTCACCTAATTAACGCCGTTCTCCTGAGATCAATTCCATTCAATGTTTCGTCTTCCTTACAGTCTCTTGTTCTGCAAAGCATATGGTGGTATAGAGCCCCTGTGTCGCTCAGAGCATAGCTCACGTTCATCAGAACGTACAGTATAGCTGTGGGCAGCCCTTCTCTGAAGCCGTGCAACTCCCAAATCGTTGTCACGGAAACTGCAGAAGGAGTCTCGGATGATCAGCAGAGGGCCACCTCGTTCAACACCTTGCATGGATGTGCTGTTCACCAGGAGTCAGCATGCTATACTCTTAAAAATATAGGTTCCAAAAGGGGGTTTTCACAGTGATGCCATAGAAGAACCATTTTTCTCCAAAGTACCATTTTTTTTTAGTGTGAAGAACATTTTAAGGCTAGATACTGTAGGCAAAAACATTGTTTTTTTTCATGCACTGATACATTTTGTGCTGTTTGGCTTTTCATGACATGTTTTTTCAAACTAGTGGAAGGAAAACCAAATAGATGATGCTTTTAAGTGTTAATTTTATTGCACTTTATCTATTTGCGTACATTTCAATTACAATACATATCCTTAAAGGCCGTTTTCTCAAAATGAGACAGAAATCTGTCCAAAAATAATCCCTTATGTAAAAACCTTTGACTCTAATAACAACAAACATCAACATGAAACAAGAATTTTGCACCTGGCTTTATCCAATGTTCGGATTTCTGTTCTGGAAATGAATGCAAATTAGTGCATATTTAAAGGGGTACTCCGCCGCTGGCAAAATAGGCTTTCAATAAAACTTAGCTGCCTATACAGTAGAAAATTGAAATCTGTGCTAACTGACTAGCGAAAATAGATAAAAAAGACTGTTGTCTTCCCTTTTGCCAAATAGGTAGGAAAACGTCAACACCCATAATGCACTGGGCATGTTGCCTTCCAAGGCCACTCCCACCAGTCTGCTATTGATATGCTTCCCAGAGTCAAATCCAACCTTGCTTTAGTAGGAAATACTTCTTAGTAAACTTTTAGTCATAATGGTGTCGACTCTGTTTGTAGTCACCATTTCAAACTGGATGACCACGAACACAGTGTTTTAGTGCAACCGGAGGAAAAAGAAAGCTGAAAGAAACTGCCGTTCTGTCAGTTCCAACCAAAGCAAAACACCGTCGCGTACAAGTAAGAAAGCTGTTGCCATAGTGTTCCATTTTAACCATAATGCTGTTTGAAGAGTAGACATAGCATGATACAATTTTCAGTGATAAACGTACCCTTACACTAACTGTTTTGTTAATAACCCTCTATTGATCCGACTGTCCGTGGGCGGGGATACATAAATGCGGAAGTATAATCTGTAGTTTTCACAAAAACCCTGGAGCTGTCAAACGCGTCATCTGGCGAACTTTTGCTGACAAATAAACGTGAATTTCTCAGTCCAGGTAACATGGAGAACGAGTAAACATTGTTAATTCACATGTACTACTGATATTGTAACAATACAGAGCGGGTTGAAAATCTGCAGTTACACTTTAATTAGATAATGCCTCATTTGCATATTTAAACAACATTTCAGAAAAATTGTAATACAAAAAATATTTGTAATTCTTAATGTAATCAATCAACTGGGGAAATATGGTGATATCTATTAGTTAAATGTTTACCCCTAATCACCTGATATCTTGCCTTAAAGGATTAGTCCACTTTTAAATAAACTTTTCCTGATAATTTACTCACCCCCCTGTCATCCAAGATGTTCATGTCTTTCTTTCGTCAGTCGAAAAGAAATTAAGGTTTTTGATGAAAACATTCCAGGATTATTCTTCTTATAGTGGACTTCAATGGCCTCCAGATGGATGAAGGTCAAAATTACAGTTTCAGTGCAGCTTCAAAGGGCTTTAAACAATACCAGACGAGGAATAAGGGTCTTATCTAGCGAAGCGATCGGTCATTTTCGAAAAAAATACAACTGTATATGCTTTATAAACACAAAATATCGCCTTGAACATACTTCGGCTCTCAGCATTCTTCAAAATGCTTACGCTGTATGTCTTACACCTTTCCTATTATACTTACGGAACGAACGTGGTGCCAGTTTTGTTTTTTTCCATAAGTAGAATAGGGAAGGCGTAGGACATACAGCATAAGCTTTTTGAAGAATACGACAATGCGGTTTTGGCGGAAGCACTTGGAAGGTGATCATTTGTTTATATAAAGCATATACATTTACATATTTTCGAAAATGACCGATCGTTTCGCTAGATAAGACCCTTATTCCTCAACTGGTATCGTTTAAAGCCCTTTGAAGCTGCACTGAAACTGTAACTTTGACCTTCAACCATCTGGAGGCCATTGAAGTCCACTATAAGGAGAATAATCCTGGAATGTTATCATCACAAAAAGCCTTAATTTCTTTTCGACTGAAGAAAGAAAGACATGAACATTTTGGATGACATGGGGGTGAGTAAATTATCAGTAAATGTTTATTTAAAAGTGGACTAATCCTTTAAAGGAACACTCCACTAGTTTTAAAAATAGGCTTATTTTCCAACTCCCCTAGATTTAAACAGTTGAGTTTTACCGTTTTCGAATCCATTCAGCCGATCTCCGTGTCTGGCGGTAGCACTTTTAGCATAGCTTATCATAGATCATTGAATCTGATTAGACCGTTAGCAACTCACTCAAAAATGACCAAACTGTTTTCAAGGAACTTTGCTGCCATACTATGGGTGCAGCAGGCACAATGATACTACGCAGTGCCTGAAAACAGTCCCACTAAGTTTGTGTACTTGGAGTAGTTGGAGAGTAAGCTGGGGACTATTTTCAGGTGCTGCGTAGTATCATTGCGCCTGCAGCACCCATGGTATGGCAGCAAAGTTCCTTGATTATTACGCCAGAATGAGAGTATAGTTTCTATCCATATCGGTCTAGAAAATCGCAACTTTTCATTTTCCGTCGATCAGAAGAGTCAAGTTTTAAAGGTGCCCTAGATTCAAAAATTGAATTTACCTCTGCATAGTTAAATAACAAGAGTTCAGTACATGGAAAAGACATACAGTGAGTCTCAAACTCCATTGTTTCCTCGTTCTTATATAAATCTAATTTGTTTAAAAGACCTTTGAAGAACAGGCGAATCTCAACATAACACCGACTGTTACGTAACAGTCGGGGTGTACGCCCCCATTATTTGCATATGCCAGCCCATGTTCCCAACATTATGAAAGGGATTATACGTCTGGATCTGCACAGCTGAATCATCAGACTAGGTAAGCAAGCAAGGACGAAAAATGGCAGATGGAGCAATAATAACTGACATGATCCATGATATCATGAAATTTTTAGTGATATTTGTGAATTGTCTTTCTAAATGTTTCGTTAGCATGTTGCTAATGTACTGTTAAATGTGGTTAAAGTTACCATCGTTTATTACTGTATTCATGGAGACAAGAGCCGTCGCTATTTTCATTCTTAAACACTTGCAGTCTGTATAATTCATAAACACAACTTCATTCTTTATAAATCTCTCCAACAGTGTGTAATGTTAGCTTTAGCCACGGAGCACTATCAAACTCATTCATAACCAAATGTAAACATCCAAATAAACACTGTACTTACGCGATTAGACATGCTGCATGACGAACACTTTGTAAAGATCCATTTTGAGGGTTATATTAGCTGTTTGAAATTTTTTTATGATGTGTAAGGCAAGCGCGAGCTCTTGGGGCGTGGAGCACGAGATTTAAAGGGCCACACATCCTGAATCGGCTCATTTATAATGATGCCCCAAAATAGGCAGTTAAAAAAATGAATTAAAAAAAATCTATCTGGTATTTTGAGCTGAAACTTCACAGACACATTCAGGGGACACCTTAAACTTATATTACATCTTTTAAAAAGAAGTTCTAGGGCACCTTTAAATAGGAAAAATATCAAAACTCTTTGGTCATTTTTGAGCGAGATGCTAACGGTCTAATCAGATTCTATGATCTATGCTAATCTGTCTATCGAAGTTTGTTTTGGGAGTTCAAAACGGCTTGCCAAAGCAAACTATCAGGAAAAGTTCGCTCCAGCTGCAAAACACCTTTGTACTACCATTGGTTCTTGACAATAACAGTATATCCCTGCTCACGTATTTCGAATTTCGATTTACCCCTAAATGAAGAACAAAAACGAACTTCGCCATGACTAAATAAATAAAATAACTTTTTTTAACTATAAAAACCTTTTGTGCAACGGAAAGTTTTCATGGATTTTAAAGGTCCTTCAATGAACTAATAAAGAACCTTTATTTTTAATAGTGTAGGTACTTTGTTACAGGTGTCAACGTATCGGACCGAGTGGAAGCAGGACGGCACGTGTTCGACTCACCCATTTCAGGATGGTGCCTCCCCTCCACAGGCACGCTGACCGTCCGTCGCAGCAGCTTGTTCCTGTTCGACTCGGAGCGCCGCTCGCGCATCAACAAAGGGTGAACCTGCAGGAGAGCAGAGATAAAAGGTCAGTGCAAAGAATGTGAGGTCAATACGGCAAGCTGAGTCAAACGTGCAGGGCTCTGCGCTAAACCACTCAGAAACCTCCACTATTAAAACAACAAGTCCCAGAGAGTTTCCTTGAAATAATAAAGCAATGGTGTGTGTTTGGGGTGAGTAGGGAAAATAATTGCAAACTTGTGTGTGTAATGTGTTTTTTTAAGCCTCCGTATGGGGCTGCATCTCACGGGAATTCTTCTTAATGGGGCGAGCGCTCACTCATCTCCGTGAGCTCGGCGTCCGCAAACATCTCAGTGCAGGTTTGCCTTCAAATTGCACAGGGGTTGTTTAGCGGCCTGTGTTCGCCGGCACTATCCGGAGGGAGATACAATCGGGATATCGAGAGCAAGGCTGTGAAGGAGGCGATTACCTACAGTCTGGTGTGATAAATGAGCGGGGCAAGAGAGGATCAGACACTGAGCCCTATGGGAAGCAGCTAAAATGTTTCAGGGGTGGCCTTGTCATTCGGACCCAGCTGCATTATGGGACATTCTTTCTATTTTTATGCACAGCTCAGCTTTTTCACACACAGAGAAAAATGCAGATTTATTAGAATAGGACGTGTGAAGGGATTGACAAAGCTGACTGTAAGATAATGGTGCGCACTCTGCCTGACGGTGCATTCGTGCGGTTTATCTTTATAGTTTTAAAAATGAAGGATGTCTACATTATGCTTATGCATTTCTGGTAGGGAAAAGCAAACTAAATATTATGTTTTAATGCATGTCTTTTAAAATGGATCTACAGCCAGCTGCAAAGAAATTACAGGAAGGATAGCCTCATAAAAATTGCACAACATGCAATAAATCCTTCATGACTTACTAGAAAGCATGCAAGATCGCTGTTTATTAACGTTCATGCCCTTTTATGTGAACAATTATCTACTATGCAGGCAGTGCAGACTTATTTTAAGGATAAACTCAGTGCACACCATTAACAACGTGTCAGTTTGCATACTGTGTGATGCAGTTGTTTTAAGACTAGTTTTGGCTTTGGGTAAACTGAAATTATTAGGCTTACAGTAATATCAGAGTATTGTCTGCTAAAGACAAATGGCACTATATCCACAAAATCAAAAGAAACATGTCTAACACAAATTAACTGTCACTTTAAAGTATGAACAAAACTGCATAGGAGAACAAAAGGAATGTAGGTACCAGGTTCAGATAAAGGACCTTTTTGACTCATAATTCACTTCAACAACATGAGAGGTCTCCTCTACTCATTGGAAATAATGTAATATACACTTGGACATATTAAGGAAGCAAAGAGAACGTGGTATGTCGCAATCACGCTTACTTTAAGAAACTGAAACCTTTAGACCCACATCTACAGTATGTATCAGGAACTGTGGGATACAGGTGAGTAGAATGATTTCAGCTGGGCGACTGTTGGCTTGGCAGCAATTACCTGGTTCAATGTTATCTGGCACACATCACAGAGAGTAACTGTGAACAAAACACAGAGAGTCAGAGACCAGGTGGAGATGGACCCGCTACGGATCGACAATCACCTTCTCTAAGGAGAGAATCCTCAATTTTCCTGCCCAAGAGATGAGAAATCACTGGAAACAGAGTGCAAGAGTGCAACCAACTGCCTTGGTTCTGGAAGTATTTTTCCCATAGGGATTTTATAAAAGTCTTAATCAAAGAGTTACAAGACATTAACCAAACAAACTGGACGTTTCCGATCTTTCGATCTAATGGACAAAATAAACTTGCGCAATTTACATATGAGCGCGAAAGGAAACAAATTTAAGGAAAAGCATATGGAGAGTAGCACCTTTCGTTTCTCTGATAGCCACAAGACTACGGTGAAAACATTGTGCTTGGTATGTTTTTCGTCTTCAAACCAATCTTGGGTCTTTAGCTGACAAAGTTTAAATCCCGTCTGGCTAGAGCGCTTCCTATAATGTTTACGTGTTAGGTCAATAGGCGGAGAGTAGGTGGTCTTTTGTGGCTGTTCGAAAGCATTTGACCACATGTGCGTCTACACTACAAAAGCAATCCGGTCAAATGTGTTTTTGACTACCTCTGGAAATGGACAAAAATGGACAAACTCAAAACATTTTAGGGTACATTTACACAACAACTATGTACTAAAAACAGAGTACGGAGTAAAGTTTCCTTTGTGTTTTTTTTTTTTTTTTTGCATACAGACGACAAAGTTGTCAAAATGATCCCTGTTTACACAGAATCCACGAAAATGACTAAAAACGCTGTATTCTGCTACCAGGCCAGTAGTTGGCGATGTCCCTTTGTAAAGAAACACTATGGACTATGTGTCACCGTTTTCACAAATTCGCGTTTTTGTAGTTTACTGTAGTTTCTTTTTGTAGTTTGTTGTAGTTTTGTAGTTAGAGACAATAACGGTAACATTTTCAAAAACTTGCATTCTGAATGCTGTTTTCAGGCACCCAAAACACGTTGGCGTGTAAATGAATGGCCAAAATGCATAAAAAGTTTTCCGTTTTTAGTTGAAAATAGTGTCCTGTAAATGGCCCCTTAGACACCATTCAATTTACCTGTATTTAGCGTTGTTCACTTGTGATCGGATTGATGAAAATGCTTCTAATACCAGGTGTAAACAGGGCCTTAGTGCCATTTGCTTGTTTTGATTCTCTGATTGGTGGTGATTTTTACTTCGGGAACCTGACTGTTGCACTCTATAAGAGATACACAGGAAGCATTTGGGACGGGGCTATCTATTTGTCTAACCAATAGCAGATAGGGGGCGTGTTAAAAGGAAAAGGTGGTGTTGGTGACACTAACCTTTAGAACACAGAAGTTCAGCTTTGAGACATGTCTCGAGACTTCTTTGTTTAATGTCTAGCTGTTTTGAATCTAAGAACACTTTCTGTGTGTATCCCACCTAAATCCGGAGTGGGCTCAGGCTTGGCAAACGAATCCATGCTGCGCTGTAGGGGGTATGCCATATGTCAGTGCATTCTAAACCAGCCCAGCTGTGTGATGGGGCAGGTGAGGGAGGAAAAAGGGAGGAGAGCAGCAGGTGTGCAGTCCGCTCTGTCCTAATGGTGCGCTAATAGATCACAGCCCAACCTGACAGCACCCTGCCGGCAGCCCGACCGACCCCGTACCTCAACTGACTTCGTTGGCATCCTGCTCCATCCCGGAATGCCACGATATCACAGCAGAACAGCGAAGGTAAAGAGAAGAAGGATGAGATCTGTCTGCTTCTATCAACATCACATCACTGTCAGGTTCCAGCTGCTCTGGTAATAAATGACACAGGATGATTTTCACTTGTTTGTATCCTGATCCTGAGAATGTCGTACCAGAGATATATTATCTCCTGCTTCATTTCTACTGTGCAATCATTGAATTATGGATTGAAAATACAGTTGCAATCAGTCAAATGTGGCAGTTGAAAGATATGGATAGATGGATGTACAGCTTTCTCACCACAAATCTATGGAAATTAATTCTCCACCTACATCAAAATGGCAGCAAAAACTGTCTGATCTGTTAACAAAACCTGTCTTGTTGCAGCTCTACTTTACTTTTTAATTTTTTTTTTAATAGTGATAAATGAAATAAAACAGACATCTTTAGACCTTTGTTAGTGTTTCAAGTCACTTCTATTTAATAGTTTAAAGAGGTTAAAATTAGCATTCGCTTTTTATTTTTTGAGACAGCTTACGCAACTGAAACTTTGATGCTTCAAAAAGTTCTTAAAGAGATCGCAAAACTAATTATCTTCAGAAAATTTGGACAAAACCGCTCAATTCAAATGGATTAGTTTTACGATCTCTTTATGAACTTTTTGAAATGTCAAAGTTTCAGTTGCATTGGCTGTCAATGGAGGGGTCAAAAAGCGCTCAGATTTCATCAAAAAGATTTTCATTTGTATTCCGAAGATGAACGAAAGTCTTATGGGTTTGGAACAACATGAGAGTGAGTAATTAATGACATTATTTTCATTTTTGGGTAAACTAACCCTTTAAGCCAGACAAAACTAACACTTCAGGAGTTTCGAGGTCATCATCTGATTAGTGGAACTCTACAGGATTTCCGGGAGACCTGTGTGGTGCATTCTTTAACTGTTCACCTGGAAACAAAATCGCTGTGAAGCCAAACCCCCTCATGGAAGAAGAAAGCCGTTGTTTACAACTGTGACAGTGAGCTTTTATCAGGATCAACTAAACGCTGGATTTTCAAAAGTATGTGAAGTTTGCGGTGCCATTGTTGCAGTAAACTTGCACAACGTTCTTAAAATAATAATTTATTAGATGCACGCCGGTCTGTTATCGTAGCAACTTTACATTTTCACGTCCCTAAACATGACACGGAAAAAAATTAACTGTGATTGGTTGCTTTACATGTCAGTCAGAAGGCTTCTGGATGGTCCTTGGCCAATGAAAGCTGCGATAGAGTCTAGACCTTCTGCCCTCAGTCTGAAGGTCTGGTTACGTGAGACGAGGTAGTTAGTAACTGAATATTAGTAACCTGGATTGCTTTCTTAGATTACAAAATTTTATATTACAGTTATACGGAAAATTGACCACACAAAATAAACAAATACAATATTTAATCTTTTTTAGTAAGTGTTTTATTTTGACTATTATTTTTATCTTGTTGTGATTCACCTCGTAGCTGGTTGGTTTGGTTAATGGCATATATTAACATTAAGACTTTATTAAAGTCCCTTTGGGGATAATGAATGAGAAAAATAGTTCCAGAACCAAGGCTGTTGAAAAAGTGGACAGGCACTGTTGCACTCTATGGGAAAGAATATTATGCTTGTCAAACCATTTCATGAGCTCTTTCATATTTTCACGTGACACATCCCAGGAATCCATTACATAATCTTTTCCTCCAGTTCAAACAGACTCCCACAATGCTAACGGCTCTTCTCAAAGACTTGTCATGTTCTGTCACACCGTCAGCTGCGATCAAAGCCTCTCTGTTGACTGTGTCCATGCTAATTAATATATTTACTGTGACATCTTGGAATACCGCACTGAAACACAATGCGAGCAGCCAGAGAAAGCGATTTGGTTAGTGCATGATTCCATAGCCTGAATCCTGGGGCAGCTACAAGAATGGCTGCCGCCCACTCACAGCGAGAGAAACCTTGCTCTGGGTCTACTTGCGTAACGCAGTGTCACGGTTGCGCGGATACGCACGTGGACCATTCATCTGAGGGCTGGTGCACAGAGAGTGTGAAGTCGGACGTGGGCCACTGTCACCAAACATCAATTAGGATCTAATGACATGGCGGCAAATACTTCTGACTCTCTCACTCCCTCTAAAGGCCGTTTCTGAGCATAGCAACAAGTCACTGCATTTCTATCAGCCATGTTACCTACCCTGAATTTGATTCTCTTTGTATATGATTTTATGTGATGACTCAAATTAGCTGTAAATCAGACAATTAAAAGTATTTAAATGTATTTAAAGCACACAGTAAAATGTATTAATGTCACAGCATTAAATAAATACAAATTATTTAAATGGTGCAAATAAAATATATGTTTAAAAAAAAATGAATAAATCAACAGAAGTAGGTTTTTTAGGTGACAAAATGTATTTCGACAAATATATAATAAATAAATAATAGTAATACTAATAGTAAATATATATATTAAACATTTATTTATTAGTTATTATTTATTTTTAAAGAAAGTCCAACACATTTTATAATGACAA
>RJVU01051648.1:2880042-2894669 GCA_003731715.1 Anabarilius grahami | reverse complement strand
TTATCATCATAATATAATATTACATTATCATAACACTGATACTGTAATATAATATTATATTATAATAACATTTAATCAATCAATCATTTTATTTAAAGCACTTTTTTAAAAAAAGCTTACCAAAGTGATGTTCAAGAAAATCATTTCAAACACAAAGAAATGAAAATTAACATGTTAAAAAATAATCGCAAATAATTAAAATACATAAATAAATACCTATAAAACTACACATCAAACGCCTGTGAGTACAAATATGTTTGAAGACATGATTTGAACATCTGCAGAGAGGTCGAAGAACGCACAGAAAAAGAAAGATCATTCCATAGTCTAGGGGCCACAACTGAAAATGCTCAATCACCTCTACACTTAAGATGTGTACATGGATCCTTAAGCACAATCTGCGAGTGTGGAGGATTGTGGGGGACTGAATAACTAACATATCCTTGATGTACTCTGGGGCCAAACCATGAATGGCTTTAAAAATGAATTCAAAGACAAGTAGTTGTTTAACTGGTAGCCAGTGTAGTGAGGCCAAAATTGGAGTTATATGGTCTGTCTTCTTAGCATTTGTCAGCAGTCTGGCTGCAGCATTTTGAACCAGTTGTAACCTTGACAGGGATGACTGAAAAACTCCAGACTTGTTTTTGGAGTAAACAATGTGCTTTTTTTCCCCAAAAAGCACAATTTCAGTCTTTTTATCATTTAACATTAAAAAATTTGAGTTCGTCCAACATTTCACCTCCTCAAGGCAATTCAACAAAGAATTTTCAGCTGCATTATTTCCTGCTTTGAAAGGCAGGTACAACTGCATGTCTTCAGCATAACTATGATATGAAATGCCAAATTTATTAAATATACAGCCCAGTGGAATCATGTTTAGAGAAAAAAAGCAACGGCCCTAAAATAGAGCCCTGTGGTACCTCGCTGGAGGATTAATCGAAAAGTAATCGAAACCGAAATCCAGAACCGTCATAATTTTCCCATGTCGGTTATTTTGTTTTTTTAATCCTGTTAATACTTTCCCCTTAAAAACATACTACTGCGTGTGTAGTCACGTGACTCCGCCCCATCCAGTCAGTGGCATGGGAGCAACACGGAGACGAACTCAAACGCAGAGTCAACACACACAGCGAGCGGCGAGTCCCAAAGTGAGATCACTTTCACTTGCATCTTTACTAAACTTTATCAATTGTATGTGTTTTACGTTTACATTTTAGACCATTGGATTTTAGGTCATATCGCCCAGCCCTACCCATAACTTACAGGAGCAGCAGAAGAACAATTATTCCCAATCTTTACAGTGAAAGTTCTACTCTCCAGGTAAGAATGGAACCAACGTAAAGCCACCACAATAACCCCAACACCACTCAAAGGTGCTCCAACAAAATGGACAAACATTAATACTGTAATATAATATATAATATATTATTTATCGGGTATATTACAACAATATATATGCTATATAATATATTTTTATTTACATACACTATTAAATTATAACAATACTGTATACTGTAGTTATATTACAACATGATACTGTATTATACCATTATTTATCATATATATTACAACAATAATAATTTATATTTTTTAGTTACATTATTACATTATAACATTGATACTGTAATAGAACATAATATATTATTTATCGGGTATATTACAACAATATATATATAATATAATATATTTTTTATTTATATACACTTATTTACATACACCATTATATTAAAACATAATACTGTACTAATAACATGATACTGTATTATAATATATTATTTATTACAATAATAATTAATTTCAAAATGGTGTATAATTAAAAAATATATTATATTGTGTTTTTATATATATTAAATTATTTATCAATCAGGTATATAACTACAATAAAAACAATAATAATAATTAATTTTATATAATGCTCTCTTGATATCAGTAAAGGCATCTGCCCCTGACTAACTCAAATGTATAATTTTACAGGCTTTTACAAGTGAAATCAGGCATCAAAACGTTACAATGTCCAGTTAAAAACATGAATAACCGCTCCTTACTTTTGTAATTGAAAAATTCAGAAAAATAAAACCTGATATTATCTTCTTCTAATATCGATGTAATCAGATCAGACTACCGATAATTAACAAACTGCTAATAATGACTACTATTCGCACCGATATAACATTTCATACCACACTTAATATTTATACGAGTTACACAATAACAATCACATCACTCCCAGACTGTACATGCAAGTCAACTAAAGAATATAGAGACAGAAAATATGTGTTTTGAGCTGTGGCAAGTCTCAAATAAAGACCCTCATGTGAACTGGCAGTAAAATTACCACCCAGCACACAAACTCTGTAAAGGAACAGGCTGTAAAGGAAGTGCTAGAGGAAGTGCATGATTATATGTGATTGGGCTGCCAGTACCTCCTCCTGGTCCAACATGTAGAGCTGATTTCCACTGATCACACACAGACGAGGATTCCAGTCGGGTTGCTCGTAGGAGGGAGCAGCAGCGAAGGAGGGCTGGTGTCGGTAGGAGGGGGGGACAGCATACCTCGCATCTGGGAGAGGAGGAGGAGGAGGAGGAGGAGGAGAGGAGAACTGGTAAGGGACTGTATGTTAATAATAAAAATTCAAGACAGAACTATGCTTTTAATCCAATTAGTTCAAAGTCTATGAGCAGATTTAACCTGAACATACAACATTTGACCAGTATGTGGTGCTGTTACCAAACATTCATCTGCAAATTCATCCAATAAGTTTAAATAATATATACCTCGAATGCAGCGCAAGTCGCTTTCAATAAAAGTGCCTTCCAAAATGGATAAATGTACTGCAAGTTAAATTTGATTTTGCAAAAGTTTTGACAAATTACGATAACAATATAAATTGCTGCCTGGCACTGTCATGATAAAATTAATTTATGCATTACAGGAAAATTGTAAATATCTTTTACATTTTGACTAGCATTGTCTCAAATTTAGAACAAAAAAAGCTGTAGGATGAATTAGAAAAGCAATGTAAAATGGTGGATGGGCAATCTGAACTAAAGATATATATTGTATGAATATCGATGAATTATCATACTTCAGTTTGCTTAATAGGACTAGCTGTTACAAGATCACAGATCACTGATTGGTCAGAGAGAATCGTCACTGGATTGTCTCATTGGATTTGGGACACGAGACACCAAACCAAACAGCAGTAGAGGCGGTGCAACTATTACGATAAGTCTATAATCCCACCCACTTTGAAGCGGTATACCGAGTATAATAATATAATATATAAAAAGTAAACTATAAGTGTGATGTTATGTTTACTTAAAGAAAACTTACAAGTATACTTGCACTAGTAGTTTACTGAGTATATTTCAAAGTGCACGTCCATATCTACTAAAAATGTACTACTAGCATTAAAATAGTAAACTACTAGTATACTTATAAGTTCAATTGTAGTACAGATGCAGTACAAATGAGAAACGTTTCCCTACTGTTACACTTATAGTACACTTAAAAGTATACTTCAATTGGGCCAATTTAGTCCCGAGCGCTATTGAAATAGTACACTTACAAGTTTACTACTAGTACATTGATTCTAGTATACTTACTACATAAAGCATACTTAAAAAAATATACTTGAACATTACTTAAGTATACTTAATAAAATGAACTTGAAGTATACTTCTTTTTCGTAAGGGTAGTACAGCAACCAACCACAATTCATTTTTAATTTTATGTGCAATTGAAGGCCAGATAAATCTGAAATTGATTATTTCACAATAATTGACAGGCACAGCAAAAAAAGTATTTCAAAATATGTTGCAACACTCTATATGAACAGCTGTATGGAAACTACTTCTAATGAAGTAGTGTAAATGTGTGGAGACTTCATAATGTGATTTTCTGTGTGTCCAAAAATATTAAAGGGATAGTTCACCCAAAAATGAAAATTCTGTCATTAATTATTCACCCTCATGTCGTTCCACACCCCTAAGACTTTCGATCATCTTCGGAACACATATGAAGATATTGTTGATGAAATCTGAGAGCTTTCTGTGCCTCCATTGACAGCTACACAACTAGCACTTTAAAGCCCCAGAAAGGTAGTAAAGACATCATTAAAATAATCCATGTGACACCAGTGGTTTAACCTCTGTTTTGGAGTCTTCTGCAATAGATTTACATGCGTCCAAGGTCAAAAAACACTTTAATTTTCTCATAATATACATTGCGGCATCACCTCTTTTCTCACAGTGTCTGAAATGGTTCGATCAAGGATTGGGTCTCTCAAAACCTCTCTGATTGGTCAGATGGCCCAGTCTGTTGTGATTGGTCTACCGCTCACAGCACGTGTCAGAAAACAAACACCCATTACCATATCTGAATTTCAGCTCCAGAGGTTTCCTCAGCACATGATACACAGTGATGCGAACAATGATGATGGCGTCGATTTTACTATATCAATTCTAGCCCGAGTCCTCATCTTTTGGAAGCCCATATGCTTTGGCAGCGCAGAAAACCGTGTCTTCTCGACATGTAGCAACACCAACCAAACTCTTCCAGGCCTCAGCTAACTACAGTGTTTGAGGACGGGTCAAAGTAGACAACGTTCACGGGCAGCCAATGAAAAGCTGGAATTATGCAAATGTGTAACGAACCTACCTAGGTGAGATTGGAATTACTGAAGACTCATTTCGACAGTTCAGAATATTTTTTTTTCTTTTAGGAGACATTAACTTGTCGTGCACTTTAAGCTTTAAAACTTTGCAGACCTTTTACATTCACAAACAGCTATATTACACACTGCATTAAAGCCAGGTAATATTTGAAAAAGCATAAGAGGGGCACTTAAAAAAAATAACTGGCCCCATACAGTAGTGTATTTCAGGCAAAGTTTGGCAAACCCAGTAGTCAATTCTTCTTCATACGTGCTCATTATATCATCCAACATAACATCAGATAGTCAATGGACTGTTGGTGGGCCAAAACTAAAACCAGGGTCAAATCAGTCAAACCCCTCCAAATCAGTGTGCCAAATTTGGCAACTTTTTACCATATGGTTCTATGGGCTGTCATAGACTCCCAGCCAAAAAAAGCAAGAAAAAAAACAACAGACACAATATGTACCTAAGAGCCTTTGGTGCTTGGCTCCTCATAAACATAGCAAACACAGCTTTTTCTCAAACATAAACACCACAATACATATAAGCTTCTACATTTTTAGCCAGCATTGTACCTTACAGACACCAGGGTGTCTTTTCCCTCAGACTGTGAACATATAACTCAAGTGCAGACTTTGATATTGATGACCCTGTACAGCTCTAAGGTTTCATCAGGTTTAAAATCGAGCTGTAAAGCTGTCACACGTTCAGCTCTGGCCCTGTCTGCCAAGGCGAGAGCAATATACCCATTACTTTGGCCTTTGACTTTTTTACTTCATCCCTGTTCTTCTATAAAACTTACAGCTGGACGTGTCTCCCACACTTTCGCTCCAAAAACAGCTCAGATATTCTGCCCTGGTGTCCTCTCGTTCCATGAGTCCCTACCCTCGGAACCTCCAGCCAATCAGAAACAGCCTTGACAGATGGTGGCGGCATCAGAGGGATGCTGGACCAGCACAGGATGCTTCTGTCCAGACTCGCACACACATTTGTCAGATTTCCTCCAAGCACTCGAGAACGACAGGGAAAGGCACTCACAAAACAGAACGCTGGACTTAAGCAGCCTTATGTTTGCTAGAATTGATGCATAGAGAAATTTGCAGCTTTTTATTTGTTGGAGCTATTGGAAAAACATCTACAGCAATTGGAAAAGAATGTCTACTGAACACTGAAATTTTACTGATTGATTTAACACAAGGTACAATATGTTAATGTTTATCCAAGGCCTAGTTTACACCTGGTATTAAGATGCGTTTTGGTCGATCGGATCACAAGTGGACGATGCTAAACACAGGTGTAAACGGGGTCTAAAACGTTTGAGCCACTTTCAACCACTTCCAGAGGTAGTCAAAAACGAATTCGACTGGATTGCTTTTGTAGTGAAAATGCTCATGTGGTCAAATGTGTTCGAACAACCAAAAAAGACCACCTACTCTCCGCCTACTGACCTAACGCATAAACATTATGGGAAGTGCTTTAGCCATATGGGATTTCAACTTTGTCGATCGAAAGACGAAACACGTACAAAGCACAATGTTCTCTCTTCATTCCTGATTTTAAACACACATTCACCGCGTTCGGTGTGGTCTTGCGGCTTTCAGAAAAACAAAAGCTGCTGCTCTGAATGTTTTTACGTTGACTCTGGTCGCGTTAATATGTAAATTGCATGAGCTTATTTTGTCCATTATAGATTGAAAAATCTGAAAAAGCCCACCCATAGACCCTCCCCTCAAAGAAATCAGGACAGAAGTGGTTAAAAGTGGACAAAAGAGACGGATTAAAATGTCAGGTGTAAACGGGTATTCGTCTACTTGTGATCCGATCGACCAAAATGCATTTTAAAAAATGCATTTCTTGTGAACTTTCATCAAAGAATTCTAAAAAATGTATTATGGTTTCCAGAAAAATATGAAGCAGCACAGCTGTTTTCAACATTGATAATAAGAAATGTTTCTTGAGCAGCAAATCAGCATATTAGAATGATTTCTGAAGGATCATGTGACACTGAAGACTGGAGTAATGGCTGCTTTGCCATCACAGGAATAAATTACTTTTTAAAATATTTTAAAATAGAAAAGTTATTTTAAATGGTAATAATATACTGTATTTTTACTGTATTTTGATCAAATAAATGCAGCCATGGTGAGCAGAAGAGAACTTTACATTGAACTTAAAAAATTGATTCTGTTCCAACAAGCACCATATAAGAACCACAAAAGTTGTTGATAGGATTCGACATATGACACTTAGTAAATAATGACAGGAATTAAATTTTAATGTGAACTATTTCTTTAACATGACAGCAGGCCATGAAGTGACTCGAACAAACAGAGCAAACACATTACTGCTCTGAGCCGTAGCCCCACCGCTGGGCCATGCAACACGCTCACTACTGCGCGCTGGGCTCTCCGCTTGACAGTAAGCCAGCAGAAATCTTTTCTGCCATGGAAATAGCCTGTCACATCCAGCTCCGTCCTGACAAGTACTCCTGGTGAGCTGGAGGAGCTGCCCAGTGCTGCTCTGTTCATCAGCACTCTCCGCCATGAAAGAAGACTGCTTATGACAATAACTAAGACTTCATAGGGAAAGAATATGAAATGATTTAGGTGCAAGAAATATATGAAGTGACTTTATGCCAGCATAACACAAGGTACTATGTTAGTGTTTATCCAAGACAATAAAGCTAAAGGGAACATACACTACAGTTCAAAAGATTATGAATACTTAATACTTTTATTCAGCAAGGATATATTAAATTGATCAAAATTGACAATAAAGACATTTACAATGTTACAAAAGATTTCCATTTCAAATAAATGCTGTTATTTTGAACTTTCTACTCATCAAAAATCCTGAAAAAGTATATCACGGTTTTCATAAAAATGTTAAAGGGAACCTATTATGTCCCTTTAATGTAAAATAAGTCTCTGATGTCCTCAGAGTGTGTATGTAAAGTTTAAGCACAAAATACTCACAGATAATTTTTTATAGCATGTTAAAATTGCCACTTTTTGGGGGTGAGCAAAAACGCACCATTTTTGTGTGCCCCTTTAAATGCAAATGTGCTGGTGCCCCTGGCCTCCTTACAAGAAGAGGGCGGAGCTTCAAGAGCTCACGCTCCGGCATACCAACAACAACAAAACAGGACAATCTCACACACTGAACATGTCAGAAACTGTCAGTACCAGTGTTCAGTTCGAGCCGGAGTTGGACAATGATGCCTAGAGCCAGAGAATATATGCTGCGTGGAGATAGAACAGGTATAGTTTTGTTTAAAGGATTAGTTCACTTTTAAATAAACTTTTCCTGATAATTTACTCACCCCCATGTCTTTCTTTTTTCAGTCGAAAAGAAATTAAAGTTTTTGATGAAAACATTCCAGGATTTTTTTCCATATAGTAGACTTGAATGGGCACCAAACAGTTGAAGGTCAAAATTTGTTTCACTGCAGCTTCAAATTGTTCTACACGATCCCAGATGAGAAATAAGAGTGAAACCTTTGCTCATTTTCTGAAAAAAATTTAAAATTATGTAAGTTTTAACCATAAATTCTCATCTTGAACTAGCTCTCTTCTTCTTCTTTATTAGAATTCCGGCAGTGTAGACACTGCTAAGTGTATCACTGCCCTCCACAGGTCAAAGTTTGAACTAATTGTTATATACTAGCATATTGCATATAAAAAATTAGTTCAAAACTTTGACCTGTGGAGGGCAGTAATACACTCAGTGTAATACACTGACAGACTGGGAAGAGAGGTGCTGCAACAATGTCAAATATGTGAAAAATAATGTATTTTTTGAACATTCAAGCATGAAAACCTATTCTAGTAGACCCCAAAAACAAAATCAAGACTTTGTAAAAGGGCATAATATGACCTATTCAAAGTATTTCTAGAGTACAGTAATTGTTTCTGTAACATTTGCTTTATTACATGAAAAGCTGTTCTTCATATGCATCTATTTCAGCACATTTTCAACAGATCAGTAAATGAATGCACCAGTTAGCATCCTAAGCACCCTCTGACATCAGACACAAACGCTGCAGGCGCCTCTTCATGTTCTCCATCACAAACGCTGGGTGTCATTGGCTTGCACACTTCTGAGAGGGTGTTACTATTCTTTGGCGGGCTGTGGGTGATGATGTGTGCCGTGCACATGAGGAAAAGGCCACGGATGGGTCAGTCTCACATTGTCATTACACAGCCCAACAGGAGAAACACTGATTATTCACATCGCTGCGCTCAAAACAGTGCTAAAAATAATCACACAGTATCTCCAGATGCCCCAGGCAGGTACTGCACAGAAAAGAGAGTAGATGCAAGTTTCATAATCATATCTGTGTTGAATTAGCCAATGTCAAAAGCCTGTTTTACAGTAGGCTTCAGCACACTGAAAGGCGGTGCTTTGATGCATGCACAAAAGCATTTCTACGTTCATGCACCGTGATGGACATGTGACCTTACATCATAATGGACTTTAAAAAGGCAGGAATGTGTCATCCAGCAGTAGCTGGAACAAAATGTTATTGCTCAGAGGATGCTCTTATATAGCTCAGGAGTTTTAAGTATCAGCTTTGTCTCAGATGTTTCTTCTAAACTCATTTGGAGAAATAAAAATAGATACAAATAGACAATATTTGACATACAGTACGAATATAGAGTTAAAAAAAGATTAGGGATAGCAGTTTAGATCATTTAGTCTTGTAAGAAAACAGATGAGAAATGTATGACTTTTCAGAAAATCTGAGCAAACTCTGAGATACGAAGCTGCTAAAAGTTAAAAGGATTTTATCAAACACATCTCCAAAGACATCTCAGCCAATCAAATGCTAGCAAACACGTACATGCAACATGATTGACAGGTTGAGAATGTTTCTGATTGGCTAATTTTCAGAATGGCTAAAATAATACATATTTTGTTGTTTACAGAGCCCAAGGTTCTCACCAAGAGGTCAAAACTGGTAAACATGGGTCAGTTAACCACTGCTGGTAGATACCATAATTACAACATTCTGAAGGCAAAAAAAAAACATCTTTCCATTAAAGGCCATTTAAAAGTAGATGTTTATTCAGGTGAATGATATGTTTTGCATGAAAAATATAAATCGCAAATATTTTATCATTTTGCATTAGATGTTTTTATAAGTAAATAGGGGAGCGTGATTTGGGGGAAAAAATAGAATATTTTGATTTAAAATTAAGATTTTTTAAAAAGGCTCCAGGTTTGTGCTTGTTTATAGGGCTTGTTTTGATTTTACATCAAAATAATTATATATATGTGCATATATATATATATATATATATTAGTGCTGTCAAAATTAATGCATTTGTGATAAATTTTTTTCAGTTTAATGCATTAAAAATATTTAACGCAATTAACACACCATCTATTTTTTCTGTCATTATAGACTAGCGTTACATTATATGATCACGTTCTTATTCATGCAAATGTTTTTAAACCATTCAAGTGCGACAAGACACAAAAGAGAACGCAGTGCAGTACTGGCACGCATCTGTGAATCTCCTGTCAGTGTGACAGACACACACAACTCGTGCGCACTTAGGCACTGTCCCAAATGGCACGAGCACCCTTCAGAGACCTAAAAATGATAAATGGGACACTCTAAGGTCACATGCACGCAGCCATTGTAAGTCCACAACACCGAAAGTGTTATGAAGTGTGCCATTTGGGACAGGGCCATAAAGCCACTTCAGACAGCGCGCTTTCGCACTTGAACGGACAAAAACACATGCCAAAATACCCGTTATGTAAAGTACCCTTGTAAGCACAGTCTTAAATGAGTTAAATAAAGTTTTAAATGAACGTAAAGAGTTGTGAGAAAATAGGATGCAGATCCAAGTCATGTGCGGCAGATCTTAAAGTGACAGGAGCCTAATAAACCTGCTACAATCTGCCATTAATGATAATCAAAGAAAAGAAAGACAAAGAAAATCACTCACTGCTCTTAATTGAATTAACTTTTGTAACTTAAATAAAAATGAATCTATATTTTAATCTAAATTATGCAGTGAAGACTGTGAAGCGTTTGATAACTGCTTTGATTCTGCTTTTGATTCTGCTTTGATTCCCTATAGACGGGTGCACAATGTGCGTACACTCTGCTTATTACACACACAGGGATGCGCAGCAGCACACAAACATGCCAAATATTAAAAATAAAAGGATTCCAATGTAAAAGATTATTATTGTGTGCATAAAGATAAAAATGCTTTGGTGGAATCCGGCTTGTCCCGTAGATGCGCTGACCTTTTTTCCCATCGCTAAACTAGCAAAAGTGGATTTGGACACGCCCTAACTACACTTGGGCCATGTGCTTTACACCATGCGCTTATATCAGCGGTTCCCAAANATTATGCAGTGAAGACTGTGAAGCGTTTGATAACTGCTTTGATTCTGCTTTTGATTCTGCTTTGATTCCCTATAGACGGGTGCACAATGTGCGTACACTCTGCTTATTACACACACAGGGATGCGCAGCAGCACACAAACATGCCAAATATTAAAAATAAAAGGATTACAATGTAAAAGATTATTATTGTGTGCATAAAGATAAAAATGCTTTGGTGGAATCCGGCTTGTCCCGTAGATGCGCTGACCATTTTTCTCATCGCTAAACTAGCAAAAGTGGATTTGGACATGCCCTAACTACACTTGGACCAAGTGCTTTAGACCATGCGCTTATATCAGCGGTTCCCAAACTGGGGTACGTGAGGTGACAGAGGGGGTACGCGAACAAAATTCAGAATGTTGCCGTTCATTTAATTCTTCCCCACACTAAAATTAAAACCGACCAAAAATTTTAACAAGCACAATGCTGTAAATACATGACTACATGAATACATAAATACATCTAATCTAAATACCACATCTTTTGCGGTCCAATCTGACAGCGTCCATTTCCACATAAGCAGCGTGCATATGGGTGCATATAGGTTGCATGCAGACTCTGCTGCCTGAGCAAATCATGCTACATTACTGCCGTTCTCGACAATGTACCTGCAAATTTAGCACTTAAACAAATAGCCTGGCACAAAAGGTGCATAGAGATAAATTTATTCAAACTCTTGCTACAAAACATACATATATTCTGTGAGTTCTTTTTAATGCTGATAACATTATACGAGCAAGAATGCACATCCAAATATCCACATGATTGCAAATGTGACATTGATTTTATACAACAGTTCTGTCATGACAATTCTCGGAGTGTTTGGTATGGTAATGGGTATGACAATGTAGATATGTTTGGTCTTGGCGGAATAGATCTGCTACGCTGCTGCTGCTTTATTGCTGCTGCTGCTGTTGATTATTGCTGCTGGTGCTGCAGAGCAAGTACGGGACTTGCTACTGCCAATACATACGCGACACGCTGCTGTGAGCACGTAAGACATGCTGCTGCTGTACAATATAGCGTACATGAATAACCCGTAGCAGATCTATACAGGTGGAGCTGGGGAAGGTGGAGGGTTCCTGAAGCACGCTGCGCTGCTAAGCAAATGCTAACTCATGCATTTAAAGATTAAGCACGCAAGCTCATTGGCTACTAATACAGCAGGAACCAATCATCTGTGACCTACAGATAATGATGTGGTTATTAGCAGCTTGAGTTAAAGGACCTATTAGCCTGCCCATTAGAGTATCATGCCAGAACTTTGTATTTCAACAAGTAAAAGGGTAGCATAATATTAAGTGATGCTCTTCACAGTATTGTCAATATTTGCTCTATTTTGCAACCAAATAATAGCTCCAACGAAAGCCACAGCAGAACTGCAACACATAGGTGTTTCGTGAACGAATCTGCGGCTTTGAACGAACTGTTCGTCATTCAATGCTTCATTCATAAATCCATCCACTTGCTTCATTGAACGAACGACTCGATGACTCACACATTAAGACAGTGACTTACCGCCATCTACTGGCGGTTTTAGTATTTAAAAGAATCACTTTTCAAGTTTTATCATTGCATATTTCTCTTTTGAACTTTTTTTTTTTTACCTTTACAACATTTTATACAGATAAAAAAATGCACTGTAAAGTCAATTTAGGGGGCAAATATTGTTCCTTAATGGAAAAGGTGCAGTCTAAGAGTAAGAGAGGGGGTACGCAGAAAGTGGGTACTCCACTCTAAAAAGTTTGGAAACCACGCTTAGATCATTAAAATAGGGCCTTTTATGTTGTTTCTACTTTAATTTGGAGATTAAATGTGAAATTAATATATTAAAAACTTTATTGTTAGGCGCAATTTATCACGATTAATTACAGAAAAATGTGAGATTAGTTATTTTTTTTAATTGATTGACAGCACTAATATAATAATAATACTTATTATTATTCATTATTTTATGAGGTTATCAGAAAATAATGCAATGGACATATCGAGGTGATGAGTGGCAAATTCAAATGAATTCAATTCAAATTCACAACTAAAAACGTGTGGTAAGCCAAATCTTAAACTGAATTTTGCCATAATTTGTCAAATATATCAGGCTAGAGCTGAATGTTTATTAGGATTACGATTTCTACAATGGCATTTGTAACTGCTGCTGAGTGTCAGTATAAGCAAAATGTGAGACTTTTAGAATCACACTTGCAAATATCTATGGCCTCAAAGCCACAAAACTACAATTTTGATTTCCAAAAACGTTTTTTAAGCAAAAGCCTCCGTTTACAAATCTCATTGCTCTCTAGGAGAAACGACTGAGATATTAAAGAGATTAAAGAGTGATTTTCCATTGCTAATCCTCCCGAGCATTTCCACTGCACACTTATGGAAAGGAAGGCTGTACTCATGCAGTACTGATCAATAGCTGGAAGCTCCCGAAGCAGCGTTTACATCTACCTGCTCGTCTCCTCGCCGCATCCTCCACACGGCGTCACTGTAGCTGTACTTTACAGCTCCCGCCCCCCAAATCTACATACAGGAAACAAGGTTACTGCCCAAGAGATGTCACTTCCGAAACACCCACTCTCTCTATCTCTCTCTCGCATTCCCTCGCTCGTTCTCACCCACACACCCCCAGCTTATTGCCATGACAACCGGGAAAAGAATAGAATATAAGTGAGTGTTAAAGAGACAGATGATCAGAGAGAGAGGGGGAACGAGAGAGGTATGGAAGACAAGGATAGAACGGGACGAAAAGAGAGAGGGAGGCAGAGAAAAACAGTGCTAAAATGTGTGGGAGAGGGAAAAAAGCGAGAGACGGAAAGGAGAGAGAAAAAACGAAGGGAGAAAGATGGAAAAGAGAGCGAAAAGAGAAAGAAGGAGGAAAAATGAGGGGTTTTGAGAGAAACAGAGGGAACGAGGACACTTTTTTGGGAAAAGAGAGACCATTTCTTGTTCCCATAGCAACCTAGCCATCCATGAAATACTCTATTTCTCTCTCTCTCTCTCTCTCTCTCTCTCCTGTCATTTGCTCTCTCCGTTCGCTATGTATAGCTCATAGTATGTGTATATGACACCAGAGATGTGATGAGTGAATGAGATGATGTTGAGATCACAAGATGAATTAGTGGTGATGATTGTTATATGATCTCCGTTTGATGGAAACTGCCGGCCATGTGCAGAACAACCAGGTAAAGTTACTCGTAAATCAGGGCCATTCAGAACTGAATTAAAGTGGCACACAATACAAAACTGTAACTGTAACACAATTACAATTGAATAAATAAGAAAGTTTCGTTTTTTGTCATTTTAATTTCTACACACAACATATTAGAGTATCTGTAAGATGTAAAATGTAATTAATATATATATATATGTGTGTGTGTGTGTGTGTGTGTGTGTGTGCATTTTTGTGATTTATGAAGACAAAAATTTGTAAAATGACGGGTATTACACTGGTATTACGACATAAACATGAAATATGAGGACATTTCATATATATATATATGTATACAAACATGTTAAAAAAAGTTAGATGTGATTAATCACAATTAATTGATTTGAC
>RJVU01051648.1:2852761-2869902 GCA_003731715.1 Anabarilius grahami | reverse complement strand
ATTATTATAATTAGTAAAAAATATTTTAATATTTCAGCTGTTTTTGAACACAAGAATCCCTAAGCACACACACACAGGTTTGTTTTGCTATCATTCCACAGGCGTAATTGTTTTTATACTGTACAAACTGTACATTCTATCCCCCTACACTACCCCTAAACCTACCCATCACAGAAAACTTTCTGCTATTTTACATTTTTAATAAAACATTGTTTAGTATGTTTTTAAAGCTACTTTAAATATGAGGACTCATGAAATGTCCTCATATTTCATGTTTACATCGTAATACCAGTGTAATACCAATGTCATTATACAAATTTGTGTCCTCATAAATCACAAAAACACACATATACATACACAAATTTCAATTATTTATTATTTAAACAAGTTTATAAAATGAAACATACTCTTTTTTCTCACACAGTGTCCACCTTATTCCTACGCCCCATGACGCTTTGCCCGAATTATGGGTGGAACTTCCATTAAGCTGTAGACAATCAGCGAAAGGCTCGCTCTATGAAGGCAATAATACGTTTTTGTTAAACTGGGTACAACCATTCAACCATCAAACATTAAAAGGACATTTAAAAGTGTAAAAGCATCACCAAGTTACTTTAAACAGACCATGAATAACCCCAAACGTGTGATTCTTTCCACAGCAATAACGGACGGGTTAAATATCACTAGTAATATATATCTGTACTATGTAACCTTAATCAAAAATGTTTATTAACTTCAGCATTGCGTGATACTATTTCAAAGTGATTTCTGTCATTTTGACAGATAATAAATTGTATTTACCTGTGAAAACAAACCTGGAAAAAGACGTGAGGATTTTAGGAGAAAAATGAGAGATTCTCTGTGCATTCCAGTGAATTATTATTGGGATATATTATAAATTAAATTGGGAGAACAGACCACAAATGTGCAGTATTTGTTGTCCTTTTTCTTATTATTACAGCGGAATGCAAAGGGAAAAAAGAAAAGAATGCAGCGACTGAAAAGAGCTCTTGCCATAGATGTTCTTGTAAGTGTTATTCGTTATTCTTATGATGTCTGAAAATAAACATGAAGAAAAATTGAGTCAAACCGATGTATAAGCTTTATTTGTAGGGCAACCTTATGATTTGAAATGATTCGTTTCAGTCTTTTTGAATGGAAGTTCAAACCGGAAGTGCCACCCATAATTCAAAACGCAGTAGGCTGGTCAGGAATAAGGTGGATAAATGGGTCTTAAAATATATAGCTACTTTTATATATTATGAAGGTGGTCCTTTAAAAGGCAATCATTTTATTCTGTGGTCCTTGACATCCAAACAATCTGAAAATCCCTGGAATAGTCAACTAAGTTTGTCAATGCAGCTTCACACAGTGTAGCTTCCACTCGAGGGAGGGATGTCATCATGTTACATGATAAGCAAGAACATAAGCACAACCTCAAGGGTTACTGCCATGTTGAGTTGCAGTAACTGGAATAGACACATGCCCTCCACTGTATCTCACTTCAATCTCAAACCCAGAGCTTTTGAGAGAAGGCCACTAAACATAAGCACTGCTGCCAGATGTTGTTACTTCATGCCATTATCTCAAACAAAATTTGATGTCAATACATTTGAACGTCAGTGAATAATTGTTTACATTTTGGCCTGATATTGCATGGCTTCGGAAGACTTGAAATATATCCTATACAGACAACTTTAATTCGGTCTGAATGCAATGACACGATGTCCTAACTGCCTGTCAACATAAGTATTTCCATAGCTCCATGCACCCTGCTCGCTCAGACATCACACGTCATCAGTGCGTTCCGTAACACCGTGTCCTAATTACACACGACGCGACACCGTGACACGCAATAAAAGGTATCTTTTCCATGTTAATCAGAGTTTTTGTCCTAACCAGCCGTGAGGATTCTATTTTAGAAACAGTTTCTATTTTTCTGCGACGTCGCGGCTGGAACAACAACACAAAGTATGGCAATGATAATCTCATGTACTGTTTATGTGCTTTATTTAATGTTAAAAGTGTCTAATGTGAGTTTGAATATCATTCTGTGTTCCCAGCACTTTAGCTGTGATGAAAACAACACTGGCTAATTCACCTCAGATCTTGAAAATAAATAAATGGGCACAAGAACGTTTAAACTGTCAACTCATTGTGAACAAACAAGTGTATTCTATGACAAAGATTGTTTCAGTCACTCCATATGTACTCCGTATGGTGTAATATTTATGAATTTTACTATATACAGTGGTATGCGAAAGTTTGGGAACCCCTTGCAGAGTGAATAATTTTAACAAAATAAGAGAGATCATACAAAATGCAACTGAGGGACTCAAACACAACTATTAAAAAAGGTTCAAACATTCACTGATGCTCCAGAAGGAAACACGATGCATTGAGAGTCGTGGGGTGAAAACTTTTTGAATTTAAAGATAAAGGTAAATTGTACTTAATTTGTCTTCCGGGAAACATGCAAGTATCTTCTGTTGCTTCTGAAGGGAAGTACTAAATGGAAAAAAAAAATATTTCAACAAAATAAGAAAAATTTTGACTTCATCCTGTTCAAAAGTTTTCACCCCCCGACTCTTAATGCATCGTGTTTCCTTCTGAAGCATCAGTGAATGTTTGAACCTTTTTTAATAGTTGTGTTTGAGTCCCTCAATTGTCCTCAGTGTGAAAAGATGGATCTCAAAATCATACAGTCACTGCTGTAAAGGGTTCAAATATGCAAAAAATGCTGGAAAACTGAAGAATCTGCAGGACATGGAGGATTTTTCTGAAGAACAGAGTTCAGTTTAACTGCTCAGAACAAACAAGAGACTCATGAACAACCATCACAAAACAAAAAAACAGTCATAGATCATCCAGGTAACCACACACAGTATTAAGAATCAAGGGTTCCCAAACTTTTGAACGGAGATATTTTAATAAATTCAGCTACTTTTTTGTCTTGTGGATTATATGTGAACATCTTTTATGTAAAATATCTTACTCAGGACAGTACTAAATAAAAAATAACATGCATTATGTATGATCTCTCTTATATTGTTAAAATAATTCACATTTTCACAGATTCTGCAAGGGGTTCCCAAACTTTTGCATACCACTGTACTTACCAATTTCATTGTGTCTCCTGTGCTCTTACCAAGAGAGCCCGCCCTCACACTCTTCTGATTGGGTGTGGTTTTTGATTGATTTTATCACTTCTCGTTACCGCGTCGCGTCTAGTGTGGACAGTCAAATTGCTTATCCTAAGAATCTTATCGCGTGGCGTGTAGTTAGGACACGGTGAAAGGCTAAACACAGTTTTAGAAAGACAGTCACCCAGCACCGCAAACAGCAGCCGCCTTTTACAGTTCCTCCTGAACCAAAACACCAAGCTTATGCTGCGTTCACGCCATGTCGTAACTGTAATTACAAGATGGCAACCCGTGACGTTCTACCCGGAGCTGTTCACGTCCTCAGACTCGGATTTATGCATTTCTCTGCCAACACTATCAACGCCAAAATGAATCTGCAGCAGTCATGTGGTACAAGTCGTTTACATTTTATTATTATTGTAAAGTTATGTGCTTTGAGACACGAGGCGAATTAACGCCGTCTCTTGTGACACTTTGCCGACTCTGCTCTGGCTGTGTTCATTCATGTGTTTTGAAGGAGGCGTGGTTTGGAGACGCTCTGAAGAGAGGGTGGGATCTAATGATTTCAAAGCTAGCTTGCTATTGCTAGCCTCTCCAAAATTGCCTACCCTACCTTTAAATTACATGCTTTAAAGAAATGTTAGCCAATACAAAACTCACAGTGGCGTCATTTCACCAAAAGCCAGGGTATGGCAAACAATAAAACAACTTTTTCCAGCACTTCAAAGCTCAAAAGTCTGAATATTACCAAAGACTATAGAATAACACAAGACGCATCACTCATATTGTTTTGAACGGGAGAAAGCGCAACGCGCAATATGGCGGAATAAGTCCCGCCATCTAAATAAGAGCCAATCGCCGATTGGTAAAGTCATAGCGTCACTGCAGCGGCTGTTAGAAGCTCCGGTTCCTATAGGAACAGTCAGACGTGCGCCACCGAAATGAGACACAAGAGACGCGCATTTAGGACAGCGCATGCGCATTAGCTTGATCCAGCCTGAAAAATACATTTTTTTGTCATGATCCGAGCATTTAGAAACAAAATGTATGAGACAGTTGTTGTCAGATTTCATTGGTGCTTTCAAATATGAAATTTAATCGAAAGCTTGGCAAACAGCTTTAGAGAATTTGATGTTTCCCCATTTAAAGAGATAGGAGCTGCACTTGAATGCCCGAGAGACGTTTCAAAGATGAAATGACTTGTTTTAAAGGGACTTTGATATTATCCAATTTAAGTGTTATTTTTAATATGATTACCAAAAACATTTTTGTTCATCCTACAAAGATTGTCCTCGTTTGTAACACTAAGTCAATCAATCAAAAACCACAGCCAATCAGAACACAGTGTGGGCGGGCTCTCGCAGCATTTGCACGGCACCAGAGATTGGAAAACCAGGAATTGGATAAATACATAATCAAATTTACAAATATTACACCATTTAAACATTATTAAAACTAGCCTACATACTGAGATACCAAAACAATCTTTGTCATAGAATACGCTTGTTTGTTCACAGTTTGAATGTTCTTGCTTCATTTTGTTTAATTTCGAGATCTGAGGTGAATTATCTTTTACTACAGTTACAAAGCTGGGAGCACTAAATGATATTCAAAGTCACGTTACATGCTTCTAACATTAATTAAAGCACATAAACATTAGCTCAGATTAACATCGCCATACTTTGTGTTGTTGTTCCAGCCGCGCTGTTGATGTTACATGACACGAATATAACAACCAGATTGCTTTAATTTACTTACATTTTTGTTCTATTTAAAAATACAAATTATATGTTACACATAGTAATATAACTCTGTTAATCCTGCATGCAATAATTAAAATTATATAAGTTGCACTGACTTGACCAGGCAGCCAAGACGCCCCTGAAAACCCATGTAAATGATCAATTTCTTTCTTTTTTCTTTTTTTTTCAAGCCCCATGAGCAAGAATATCACATCTGGAGAAAAGCATGCCGGGTGGAAACGAAGAACAAAGTGCCATGTGAACCGTCACCGATCTGTGTTGTTCTAGTGTATCGGAGAAACAACAGAAAGCTGAAAACATGAATGAAAATCATACATGAAAGCATGAGGAGAGAATCCTCAATATCAAACCATCTTTACATGCAGAGCTGCAGACGTGCAAAAGAACAGTCTGTGCAAAGAGCCCTGGTGCTTTACTGATGGATCTTACAAGTTTTATTATCTTTCCTAAACTCATTTAAAGGATTCACATTAGTCATTTTAAACAGAATATCATGCATGCATTATTTAAAGGAGCGGTTGTATGGAAACAAACTCAAACTTACTAAATTGTGGTTGAAACGCAAATAAACAATGCAATATAAATTATTAGAATATTACAGGAATAGAATTCACTTGATCTCAGTAATACTGACAAAAACATGTTTGACTGAATTGTCATTTCAAATAGAGTCTGTAAAAACCCTTAAGGCTAGATTTGATTAATTCCATAAGATAATTTTCAAAGGATAATGAATGTTTCTAATATCTTTCCACTCCCAAAGCACCTGAGTGTTTTGATGAAAATATGGAAATTTGACATGAATTAGAGCCATACGAGTCTATAAAAGAAATTCACCTCTGTGGATACAGCACTCGATCACCACACTAATGTATCCCTGCAATATTAATGTGTAATTCCCATAAGCTTTATTTATTCAGAGCCTTTAAAAGCACACGATTTTAGTCTTCAAGATTAAAAGCATCACTATAATAATCGATTAAACGTAGGGTTAGTGATTTGAACAAACCCTTAGTAAACTTTAGTAACTCGTTTACACAAGAGGCATAAATGATACCTCAATAAATTATAATAAATTACAAATATATATAAAAATAATTATATATTTCTTAATAAACTTAATAAATATTTCTTATTTACTTCTAAGTGCTGTACAAATAAATATTAGTGGAAATTAAAATGTTTCTCTTCAGGTTTATACATCTAACAATACATCCAATTTTCTTAATAATAATTTAATAACTTCCTTTGGCTTTAGTAAAATAACTACATAAATGCTAATTATTGTATGTTATTCACATCAAACTTTTTTCATTCTGTTGTGAGTCATATTTTTAATAAATGAAAAAAATATGCATGCATTTTATAATAAATATTTATATATATATATATATAGTCAAAGCAAAAATTATTCAGATGTTTTTGATATTTTTAATATATTTTTACTAGTGGGTGCAGGACACTATAGTTCATTTATGTAAGTGAGGATAGAAAAATAAAGTAAACTGTGACATATTATACTCAAAAATTGTTCATACAGTGGACTACCAGTAAAATTGATAAAAATATGGAACCAAAAATTATTCAGACTTTGACTTGACCATGTTTTGCTTAAGTGTTATCTGACATAATTAAGATTAATGTTTTCTGACATAGTTTAACTGTGAGATCTTATGTATATATTATACAATAAAATGTTTTTAGAATGTGGAAATTAAAATGTTTTTATACATATAACCATACATAAATTGTTTATAAATTATTATTAGAAAAAAAAAAATCAAATTTTTCTATTAATAATTTAATAATTTCCTTTGGATTTAGTACAATTGCAACATAAATTCCAATTATTTAATATTATTTACATGCCTTTATAACATCAAATGTTTTTTCATTCTATTGTAATCCATAGTTTTAACAGTATAAATAAAAGAAATGCAGTTTTGTGAAAAATACTATAATAAAGAGTATAATAAATATTTCTTAATATCTTAATACATATTTCTTATTTATTTCTAAGCACTGTACAAATAAATTTGAATGGAAATTAAAACGTTTCTCTTCAGGTTTATATAGAAAATAATTTCCAGGTAATATTTTAATAATTCATTTTGACTTTAGTAACATTAATGCCAATTATTTAATATTTAAATATGTTGTCTTAATAAATTTTTTCCAACACAGTATAAATAGGTCTTAAAATATACATATTTATATTTTATGAAGGAGGTCCTAACTATGAATGTGTTGTATTACATATTGAAAACACTGCAAACAGCATCATAGCATGCTATATTATGAAGGAATGCACACACATTAAACAGTTTCATAACCAGTCTCATAAACGTGCTGCGATGAAATGCCAGTATGGTGGGCTTCTGTGGCAGGGTCCATTGGCTCTATATTGCCCTGGCTGTGTGTGTATGTGTAGAGTTGATTACAGTCAATTACAGTAAGCTTCATTCTTTATCACTGCATCAGTAAGTGAGAGCGTGAGCCGTGAAGTCCTGAAACAGGCAGTCTGCCACACTCCACCTACCTACTGCATCTGTCATCTGTCTCTGTGTGCTAATGCTCTTCATCACTGGAGCTAAGACTACGAAAAATGAATGATTTACACAGTATCTGCTGCTTTGAATTCCTTCCGATGCAAAAAAAACAAATGATTTTGGACACCTAAGCCACACTTATAATGTCTGAATGTCATTGCTTTATATATACACCAAGTGGCATCAGCAAACAAATGATGTATGAGCTTTTGTTTGTAATTATTTGCATTATATAGCATCGCTAGTAGCATTTGCATTCACTTATTTGCATGGTGTATATTTAAGGCCTTACACTCTGTCAGAAAGCAAGAAAAAACATCAGAAAAAGTCTGAAAAGCTACAGTAAATAGTGAAATGCTAAAATCTGTTTGTATCTGGAGAATTGAGAGCGGATGGTCCGTTCTTCTTCCCCAAAGATTCACAAAAAGTTGCTGAGCCACAGCTGTAGTTTAACAGTGTCAGCTGGCCGATGCTCTCAGTATAAGAGCTTTAAATATAACTCTCACTCACTGATGGCCGTCTCGAGTGAGAACTAACGGACGAGCTCGCATCCGCTGGCTTCACGTGGCACGGATAGCTCCTCTGTGTAAGGTGCCACTGTGTAGGTTTCATATTACTCTGTATTAATTTCTATGCAATTATATCATAAGCTGCTACATCAGCATGTAATTTGACACAGAGGAAAAGTTCAAATCCCTCGCAGGCAAGTTAATGGAAAAAAGTTCAAGGCATTAGTCATATAGCAGGCCTACATTATGTAAAGAACAGTGTGAAGAACTATAAAAGTAGTGATGCTATGTGCATTTGTCAGTAGCGTGACACCACACACTCATAAAAATAAAGGTTCTTTATTGGCATTGAAGGTTTCATGAAGAACATTTAACATCCACGGAAACTTTCCATTCCACAAAAGGTTCTTTATACTGGAAAAAGATTATTAAAATATAAAAATTGGCTCTTTTAAAAACTGTTTACTGAAAGGTTCTTTAGGGAACCCAAAAATGGTTCATCTATGGCATTTCTACAAAAATCTAATTTTGGAACCTTTATTTTTAAGAATGTAGCTCATCTGCTTTTATAATAGTCTAGCTTTTCCAGACACAAGTTGTGTCATTTGCAGCTATTACGCCCCGCATCTAGGGGAAATCGAAAACTCCAAGCGGGCATAATAAAGGAACAAAAATCCGAAATCTGACGGCACACAACGAATCTGGTTTTGTCACGGCATTCACTTTCCGGTAATCCGTGCAAAATCGTTGTGTGCCGTCAGATTTCGGATTTTTGTTCCTTTATTATGCCCGCTTGGAGTTTTCGATAGTAAGCACGGTGAGCTCCAGGCGCTAGAGCTGGGTACTGCGAGACCATTCTCAACAAGATATTTTACCTCGGACTCCATAATTTTACATTTAACCGGATTCACTCTGTAAGCACTCTGCTTAATGGGTGAATTACCACCAACATCAATATCGTGTTCCAAGACTTGAGTGCGAGTGGGAACATCCGAAAACAATCCTAAAAAAGATTTTATCAACTGTATTATGTCAGTTTGCTGAGGGTCGGATAGATGTATCAAATGAGAACTTAAGCACCCCAAAATCTTGGAATTATTCAGTCTACCACCTGAAATTAGGGTATTATGCAAGCTCAGTCCATCTTCATCAACATCACTGTCAGAAACAATCTCCAATGAAGCTACAGGAATGATACCAGAGCTTTTTGACTCTAGATCTTCCTCACGACTAACATAAAGCTTCAGCATGTTTACATGACACAAGCGAGTTTTTCTCTGGCGATCAGGAGTTCGAACAATATAATTAGTGTCACTCAGCTTCTTATCAATGACGTACGGTCCAGAGAATTTAGCTTGCAATGCAGCACCCAGAACTGGCAATAGAACCAAAACTTTGTCACCCTCAGAAAATGAACGAGCAACAGCAGTCTTGTCAAAACGCTTTTTCATTTTTGACTGCGTACCCTCCAAAGCAGTCTGAGCTAATTCACAAGCATTGTGCAAACGTTCTCGAAAAGAACTGAAATAATCCAGCAAATTACACTCAGATTGTTGCTCAGATAACCAGTTCTCTTTCAGCATTTTGAGTGGACCCCTCACTGTATGTCCAAAAACCAGTTCTGCTGGGCTAAACCCCAGCGACTCCTGAACGGTCTCACGGACAGCAAACATTATAAACGTCCCAGTCTTTCCCTGATTCAACACAGTATTTACTCAACATGGACTTTAAGGTTTGATGGAACCTTTCCAAAGCTCCTTGAGTCTCTGGGTGGTAGGCACTAGATATAACATGCTGGATTTTCAGTTGGGACAGCACTTGTTTAAACAGTCGAGACATGAAATTAGTTCCCTGATCCGTTTGGACCACTCGAGGGAACCCAAAGGTAGAAAAGAACATAACCAGAGCTTTCACCACTGCCTTCGCTTTCAAAGAACGTAACGGTACCGCCTCTGGATAGCGAGTAGTCGTGCACATAAGCGTAAGCAAATAAACATGTCCAGACTTTGTTCGCGGTAACGGCCCAACACAGTCCAAAATTACTCGTGCAAAGGGCTCTCCCACCACAGGAATAGGTTTAAGAGGTGCGGGCTGAATTACTTGGTTAGGTTTTCCTACTGCACCACGTCAGATTTAATACCAGGCCAGAAAAAATAACGCAAAATTCGTTGGTACGTTTTAGTAATGCCCAAATGTCCAGCGACATTATCATGAGCCACACTCAAAACCTGGTTGCGTAAGCATTGAGGTACGACCAGTTGGTAGACCGTATCCCAACCCAAACCATCCGACCTTGAAGGAGTCCACTTTCTCTTTAACACGTCGCCGTCCCAAAAATAACCCACTGGTTTGTTTTCAATGCCCTTTAATGTTACCGCAACAATTCTGCAACGCAATAAAGAAGGGTCTTCCTTCTGTTTAACAGAAATCAGAAGCTTATCAACGGACGGCGGCCACTCTGATTCCGTTTCAGCACTACCACTCATGGACAGCGACTCAGGTTCGGGCAGCTCAGGTTTCAGAACAAAACCCTCACCTTTAACTTTATCGTCAATTACCAAAAAGGAGTCAGAAATATCGATGGAATCACCAAACCTACGCGCTTGAGCGCGCGTAACTACACACGCAGTGAAAACTGAAGGGAATTCTGACTCTAACTCACTGGAAGTAACAGAACCATATACAGGATTTTCAATTACTTCGGGGACTAGAAGCACCTTTTCCCCAGCTAAATCATTACCTACAATTAAGGCAATACCACTCACAGGCAATTTGTGACGCACTGCCAAGTTTACAAAGCCTGTTACTAAACCGGATCGAATGTACACGTTATGTAACGGTACCTTCAACACACCCAATTCAATTCCTTGAATAAGGACATCAGAACCACAATAACTTTTCTCAGAAAAAGGACTCTAGGCCTTCACGTGAAGGAGCCTGTTTAAACGCTTCTATACTAAATTCCATGTATATCGACCTATACTTCCCCACCACCCAATGAAAAAACTGCCAGTCAAAACATACAGAAATATATAAATTATACTCACCAGTAAAGCCGCAAACTTCGTATTTCCAAATCAGAAAAAGAATTGGACGAGCCCCCAATTATTACGCCCCGCGTCTAGGGGAAATCGAAAACTCCAAGCGGGCATAATAAAGGAACAAAGTCGTGGTAGTGGAATCCCAGTTTCAAATCACTCCGGTCGATAATCAAACAAATGCACAAAGCTAATTAAGAATTATGATTAAGTTTATTAAAGATAAATATAACAAGTGAAAGAGAGCATCTCTTCGGGGTGTCCAAAGGCCAAAATAACAAACAAAACAACTCTAGAAAGAAAAGGAGGAAGGGGTTCAATAACCTAAGTGAATATAGAAATAAAATACATTTACCTTCCCTAACTTCCTAACGCAAAACAAAGTACAAACCAAGATATCAAAATAAATAGGCAGGACACCCCTACGCTCCACGTTCTTAAAGAGTAACTTTAGAAACAATAGAACATGGTCAACAGGTTGTTCAGAAGGCACACTTTCACTAGAAGGTAGCAAAGTTTGATCATCGGCCGGAGGAGGGATCCAGGAGCTCCCAACCCAAACGCAGCCGAACCAACAATGAGCTCCATGTTGAATGACGGCAGCGTCCTTATAAAGACCACGCCTCTTCTGAACCGCCAATAGAGAGAGGAAATCATCATTGGACAACCTATTAGAGCACAGACAGAACAAAAAGGAAAAAGGAAAAACACATACCAAATACAAGAACGCAGGTCGTAACAGCAGCATTAAGAAATCTGATACATTTTAGTGAAACTGTTCGTTTCCGATGGTTCACCTAAATAAATGATTCACTGATCAAAACTCATGCATCTTCTCTTTTGAAGAGAAATATTTAATTAAATGATAGTGTTTGTCACCGCAGTATGTGTTTGTCTCAGTTATATAAATGCCTGTATTTTAATTTTAGCAGTTACACTCTTAAAAGTAAAGGTTCCATCTTGGAATGTATGGTTCCATTGCTGAATTAAACACTATTAAAGGTTTAATAGTTGTCTACTTTGATAACAAGATGTAGTGTAACTACTTTATAAAAAAATAAAAATAAAAAAAAAGGAGTGAGATGACTGTACTAAACTTTAAACTAGTTTGTAGCTTGGCACGCTACTGTACAATTTCAAAATAGCTTGTTTAACACTGGTAAAAAGGGGCAAAGTATGAAAGCTTGTTTCCGTCATGAAATAAAAAAAATAAAAAGGTAATTGCGACTTTTTAATCTCACAAATCTGACTTTTTTTCTCAGAATTTCGAGATATAAAGTCAGAATTGTCTGATATAAAGTCAGAAATGTGTGATATAAAGTCAGAATTGCGAGTTATAAAGTCAGAATTGCATGATATTAAGTCAGAATTGCGTGATATAAAGTCAGAATTGTCTGATATAAAGTCAGAATTGCATGATATAAAGTCAGAAATGTGTGATATAAAGTCAAAATTGCGAGTTATAAAGTCAAAATTGCATGATATTAAGTCAGAATTGCGTGATATAAAGTCAGAATTGCGAGTTATAGTCAGAATTGTGAGTTATAAAGTCAGAATTGCATGATATAAAGTCAGAATTGTGAGTTATAAAGTCAGAATTGCGAGTTATAAAGTCAGAATTGCGTGATATAAATTTAGAATTGTGAGTTATAAAGTCAGAATTACGAGTTATAAAGACAGAATTGCGAGTTATAAAGTCAGAATTGCGAGTTATAAAGTCAGAATTGCAAGTTATAAAGTCAGAACTGTGTGATATAAAGTCAGAATTGTGAGTTATAAAGTCAGAATTACGAGTTATAAAGACAGAATTGCAAGTTATAAAGTCAGAATTGCGTGATATAAAGTCAGAATTGCGAGTTATAAAGTCAGAATTGCGAGTTATAAAGTCAGAATTGCGAGATATAAAGTCAGAATTGCGAGTTATAAAGTCAGTATTGCATGATATAAAGTCAGAATTGCGAGTTATAAAGTCAGAATTGCGAGTTATAAAGTCAGAATTGCGTTATATAAAGTCAGAATTGCGAGTTATAAAGACAGAATTGCGAGTTATAAAGTCAGAATTGCGTGATATAAAGTCAGAATTGCGAGTTATAAAGTCAGAATTGCGAGTTATAAAGACAGTATTGCGTGATATAAAGTCAGAATTGCGAGTTATAAAGCCAGAATTGCGAGTTATAAAGTCAGAATTGGGTGATATAAAGTCAGAATTGACTTTATAACTTGCAATTCTGAGAAAAAAGTCAGAATTGTGAGATGCAAACTCGCAACTGCGTCTTATAAAGTCAGAATTGTGAGATAAAAAGTTGCAATTACTTTTTTTATTTTATTATTTAGTGGCAGAAACAAGCTTCCATAGGAAAGAGTCATAACAGGTTAGAACGTAACACAACGCATGTAGCCTAATGCAGTGACATCTGATTCATTGAGAAACATTGATGTAGGGGGGTTACAAAAAAAAAGCATCTGGATACAGTTTCATGCTTAACTATATTGAGACAACATCACCAACTAGATTTTTACATTTTCTGAACAAAATGTATGTGGTGCTTTTCCATGCAAAAGTCACGGCACAATGCAAGGCTGTTGTGGATGTTTCCACGTCACTGCTATGCAGTTGCTAACTTGTTCTGAGTGTTTTTTAGCATGTTACTATATGGTTGCACCCCGTTTATGATATTCTAGGTTCCTAGATATGGTCTATAGTCTATAGTAAAAGTGCTCGAGCTTCACAAAAGTAATAGCACACCTTTTCTCAACAATGTCATGAAATACTCAGGATGAGTTACACACCAAAGTTAATAAGGTTAGGGCTTTGTTCAAATCCTTTGAGTATGAGCAACAATAAAAATAATGCTTGTCTTAGCAAAAAACACTAATTAGCATGTTCTGCTTGCAGCTTAAAATATGAATTTATCACAAACTGAAGCTGCTGTTTATATGCATATACCATTCAAAAGTTTTGGGGTCGGAAAGATAAAAAAAAATAATAATAATTTGAAAGCAGTCTCTAATGCTCTCCAAGGCTGTGTTTATTTTTTCAAAAATACAGTTACAAATTTTAAAGTAAATTTTTTTAATACATATTTTAAAATACAATTTATTCCTTTGTTGGAAAAGCTGAAAAATCAGCATCATTACTCCAGTCTTCAGTGTCACATGATGGTTCATAAATCCTTCTAATATGCTGATTTAGTGCTCAAGAAACATTATTATTATTATCATTATTATTATTATTCGTTGAATATTATGTTGAAATCAGTTGCAAATATTTTTGTGAAAACTGTGATACATTTTTTTCAGGATAGAATTAGAAAGTAAAAAAAGGCATTTATTTGAACTAGAAATCTTTTGTTGCATAATAATTGTCTTTATTGCTCAATTTAATGCATCCTTGCTTAATATAATTTTACTTTCTTTAAAAAAAAGTGTAAGTTCATAAACTCTTATTAAAAGTTTTACTATTGAAATGACTGATGGATGTAATATCTGTTCAGAACACCTTATTCTGACTTCGGACTGAATCAGTCTTTAGGTTTTCTGGCCCTAAATGACCTTCTGGCAACATGAATAGTTAAAACCAATCAAAATGGGGAGATCATCTTTTCTACAGAAGCCTGTTAAGTCAAGCTGTAGGCTAAACATTTGAGTATAATTGAATTACTATAAGGCTGACTTTATAATAAGGGAACATTTGCCTGAGTCTTGCAGGCCTCTTATGTGGTCTTGGTGTGAATATTAAAACCCCGGAGTACAGTGATTTATTCCGCACTGCTGCGGTCAAAGTGAGTCAGAAGCTCTCTTCTAAAACCTGGGGAACTACCTAGCCAGCATTTAAAGGTATAATCTCAATATATATATTTCGATATTTATATAATACTACTTCATTCAATACTGAAGAATAATACAGAATCTAACTGAAATGGACTATTTAAACCAATATTTTATTATATTGCTTGTGTAGTTAGCATACGCCAAATACTACTGAAATCAATTAGATCCAAGTCTCCCATGTGCTCTGTGTGTCATTTATGAAGTTCTATTGCAGTTAAGGTCCCACTACACTTTTCATTTCATTGACTTCCATTCATATGCATGCAAATGTGTGTGACAGGAAATGAAAGCTCAAACGAATAAGTTTAGCATTTTGCTGCATTCCAAAGTTCAAGTTTGGTGAACTCTGACCTGCAAGTTCATATCACGTGAAGACGTGACCAATAGAAGATTGATAAGCCACAGTGTGACCTTTTAGCTGAATTAAAGGATAGGATAGCAGGGTTGCCGTAAAGTGAAGTAGATTGCATAATTCTACATTGTTGATGTATCATACAGTATGTTGAATTATGTTTTATGTTTTGTTTTTTTGTCTTTTAAATATGCTGCAGAATATGACGTCATTTTGTGACCACTGCAGTGTCCGTAGAAATTTGTGTGCTCAAAGTCTAGTGTGTCCGCGGCTTTAAGATGATGCCTTTTCATTGTAAAGTATAGCTGAACAGTCCTGAAGGAGAGATGAAAGAGTGTGAAGTGTCAATGATGACAAAAATTACATAAAAAGCTCTACATCTGATGTGTTTATTCATGAAGACTCTGCCCAGTATCGTGACTATGCTAATGAGAATGCAAATACACAAATAAAGGCTGATGAACTTTGACTAGTCCCACTCAGAGGCCGTTAATGCCTGATGCATATCGCACACAAAACTAGAAAGAACTCCCTCAATCTGGCAAACTCTAGCCATTAGTTATACAGTGCTCAGCGTAAATGAGTACACCCCCTTTGAAAAGTAACATTTTAAACAATCTCTATGAACACAAAAACAATTACCAAAATGTTGACAAGACTAAGTTTAATATAACATCTGTTTAACTTATAACATGAAAGTAAGGTTCATAATATAACTTAGAGAACAAAATTTTCAGTTTTACTCAAATTAGGGTGATGCAAAAATGAGTACACCCCACTGAAAGTGTCTGGAGCAAAGCTAAATTTTAGACTACAAATGTCTAATTTAACAAGAATTCAACCACAGGTGAGTCTAATTATTCATTACACAGGTGTCCAGCAGACAGTTGACTATTAAAGGGTGTTAAAACCCCTTCCCATTTCATGCTGTCAGCAATGGCACCACATGGAAGAGAAATGTCACAAGACCTGAGAAAGAAAATAATTTCTTTACACCGTGAAGGCTACAAGAAGACCAGCAAAGCTTTACTTATCAGTCAGAATATTGTAGCAAAAGTGGTACAAAAATTTTAAAAAGATTAAACTGCAACCATCTCACAGAGACGTCCAGGTCGTCCACGGAAGTGAACACCTTGATAGGAGTGTCTTCTGATGAGAAGGGATGAAGAAAATCGGCATGCAAGTTCACTGCAGTTATCTAAAGAAGTAGAAAACCAAACTAGGGTGACTATTTCCCGTGACACAATACGGCGTACACTGCAGAGGAATGGCATGCATGGGTGCCGTCCACGAAAGAAGCCTCTCCTAAAGCCCAGGCACAAAAAAGCCCACCTATAGTTTGCCAGGGCCCATGCTGACAAAGATGAAGACTACTGGGACTCTATACTCTGGAGTGATGAGACCAAGATAAATGTTTTTGGAACTGATGGCTTCAAAACTGTATGGTGTTGCAAAGGTGAGGAATACAAAGAAAAATGTATGGTGCCTACAGTGAAACATGGTGGTGGCAGTGTCCTTCTGTGGGGCTGCATGAGTGCTGCTGGTGTCAGGGAGCTGCATTTCATTGATGGCATCATGAATTCACAGATGTACTGCTCTATACTGAAAGAGAAGATGCTACCATCACTCCGTGCCCTTGGTCGTCATGCACTTTTCCAACATGACAATGATCCTGAAGAAGAACAGTGTGAAAGTGATTCAGTGGCTCCTGATCTGAACCCAATCGAACACCTATGGGGAATTCAGAAGAAACAAGTTGAGCATCACTCTCTATCCAGCATCCAGTCTCTAAAAGAGCTCATTCTTGAAGAATGGAAAAAGATAGATGTTGTAAAATGTTGCCAACTTGTTCATTCCATGCCTAGAAGACTTGGTGCTGTCATTAAAAATCATGGAGGTCATACAAAGTACTAGATGTAGTAGTTTTTGTTGTGGGGTGTACTCATTTTTGCATCA
>RJVU01051648.1:2832666-2847289 GCA_003731715.1 Anabarilius grahami | reverse complement strand
AATTTTTTGAGATAGGAATTTTGGGTTTTCATGAGCTGTATGCCAAAATCATCAGTATTAAAACAATAAAAGACCTGAAATATTTCAGTTGGTGTGCAATGAAGCTAAAATATATGAAAGTTTAATTTTTATCATTACATTATGGAAAATAATGAACTTTATCACAATATGCTAATTTTTGGAGAAGGACCTGTATATACACTGCCCTCCAAAAGTTTGGAAACGCCCTAGAAAAGTGAGGTTTTGGACAATATTGGCATGAATCCTTTTTTTAATTTGTGATAATTTTGCACTGACAAGGGACAACACAAACTACGAAAACATATTTTATTATATAAACAGTTTATATAGAAAAAAAATAAAAATTTTAAATTCATCAAAATATCCACCATTAGCAGCTATCTGACCTAAACTGGGTTCTAATTGGTTCATTGTATTCTAAACTTAATTGGTAATCAATTGTTGAAGCTATTAAGGTGTGCTGACCCAAAACTCTTTTACAAACCTGGGCCAAGTTTAAACCAGTAACCAGGCATCACAGCTGGCAAAGGGGCATGTCTGACTTTGACATGTATATATTGCCATTATTATGTAATCAAAATGAAAATTATTATTGCTGGTCTTCAATGATAATGTCAAATTACTGTAATGTATTTGCACCAAAAAAATTATAAGGATTTATGCTGATATCGTCCAAAACCACACTTTGCCAGGGGTGTTTCCAAACTTTTGTAGGGCATATATATATATATATATACACACACACACACATGGATGAATTGTTTAGAATAAGGTATAACATTTCGATGGGGAACTGAACTGAATTTTCATTTCATTTCATACTTTTTTTGTATACTTCATACTTTTGTATAAGTATACAAATGTTGTATAAGTATACAAAATGTAATCCTAAAGCTTATACTTTGTATAAGCTTTAGGATTAAACTTTGAAAATCTCCATTGACTAACGGTGATGACATCTTTATAATATTTGCACAATGCAATTGGTCTTCTTTTATGCATTTGAATACTAAACTGTGATTGGTCCCTTCTTTCTTGTATTTATACAGCCGTTCAGTCATGACATCAACTTATTCATTCAGGATTTTTCTATTTTAAAATTCAATTTATAAAATTTATAATAATTTATGTTTTTCTTTAAATCAATTACACACAGTCTTTAAAAAATTGTTCGTAGATAAGTTGCAATAAGGACTACAAAGCTGTCCTATTCTAGTTATTAAAGGATTAGTTCACTTTAAAATGAAAATTACCTCATGATTTACTCAACCTCAAGCCATCCTAGGTGTATATGACTTTCTTCTTTCAGATGAATACAATCAGAAGTATATTAATAATCAGCCTGATGCTCCTGAGCTTTATAATGGCAGTGCACAAAGAAAGTGAAGCTCAAGAAAGCGTATTCATCCATCATAAACGTACTCCACACGGCTGCAGGGGGTTAATGAAGGCCTTCTGAAAGCAAAGCGATGCATTTGTGTAAGAAAAATATCCATATTAAACAAGTTATGAAGTAAAATAGCTTCTGCCAGACCACCTTCCGTTATTCGAAGATAGTGTAACTTTTTGTAAGTTGAATACGGAAGGCGATCTGGCGGAAGCTAGTTTACTTTATAACGTGTTAAATATGGATATTTTTCTTACACAAATATATCGCTTTGCTTCAGAAGGCCTTTATTAACCCCTCGGAGCCGTCTGGAGTACGTTTTTGACGGATGGATGCACTTTTTTTCAAGCTTCAAACAGGTGGTTCCGTCCACTGCAAGATTTGGAGCATCAGAGTGAATATTAATATAACTCCGATTGTATTTGTCTGAATGAAGAAAGACATATACACCTAGGATGGCTTGAGGGTGAGGTAATTTTCATTTTAAAGTGAACTAATCCTTTCACATTGAACTTGTCAGCAACTTTATAAAAAAATTTAATAAAATTCACATTTGAGTATGACTGTGTGGTATCTCCAAAAACATAAAATATCTTCAAGTATATATATATATATATACAGAGCTAGGTAGATTACTTATGAATTGTAATCAGTTACTGATTACAAATTACATGACAAAATTTGTAATCAGTAATATAATCTCTTAGATTACACTTTTTTTGTAACATAATCTGACTACTTTTGGATTACATTTAGATTGCTTTTGTGCTAACCCTTATTTGATGTCACATTGTAGGATAATCTTGTACTATTTTGACAGATACAAAGAAAAAAATATATTCCATAAAATATGTATTCTAACAATAGCAACATTACAAAAAAATTAATATTAAAGAACATGAAACTCACAGCAATAACATTGCTAGGTCAAATATTTCATCTCAAAACACTTGAATTGCATATGATAATAACAATGAAGAAAAATCTAATAATGGCAACATTACAAAAAATTAATAATAAAGAACATGAAATTCACAGCAATAACATTGCTAGGTCAAAGATTTCACCCCAAAACACCTGAAATTCATATGACAGTAACAATGAAATACAAATCAAAGAAGAGCAACATTACAAAAAAAGTAAATGAAATTTACAGCAATACCATTGCGACAGTAGGTCAAAGATGTCAACCCGAAACCCTCGAGAAACACTTCATAGACTTAAAAGTGGCAGATGTAAAAGTTTTTTTTACGAATTTACGTAAATATATTATATTCATGATTTCTTGATGTTGCTGATTTCTGTGCACGATTCCACACCCCTCCTCGTCACCGCCGGAAAAACTCGAAGAATCACGAACGTATATAAGCGGCAGTTTATTATGAAAAAAATATAAATGTTTAAAAAATGAAAAGTTAGGAGAATCAATGAATTGTGAACAACTTACTGCCATTGTGTAAATAATATGTAATCATGTAATCCATAAAAAAAGTAACTAATCTGATTACAAGTATTTTAAAAAGTAGTTTACTTCTAATTTTAAGAATCTGATTAATCCAGCTTCCATGTAATCCATTACTACCCAGCTATGTATATATATATATACATAAAACTTATTTTTAAAAAACAGAGAAAATTCCAGAGGGAAAGCTTTTAGCTCAAAAAGGAAACCTCTCTTCCAGGTTTTTGGACTACAAACTGAACATGTTAAATGTTAAACATAATTACATTTGATCTCTTATAGTCTCTTTACTGACATTTTATCTCTTATTAGACTCTTTAATTACATTGCCAAACTATTAATAAGCATAGAGTAACATGGGGGAGGATGCCCCTCTTAAGAACAGTGTGGATTTATTTTTAAATTGTAACATATTTAGATATGAGTTTAGCATGTGCTGGATGCATCAGCCAATATGTTATATAGAAAATAAATAGAAACATTTGCTAATTTAGTTGTTATAGCACAAAATGTAAAATAATAAAAGAGGGGCATGTATTTCATGGAAATACTGAATAATAACCCCATTAAATTTAAAAAATAGCATCATGCCTCTTTGGGGCCTTCTGTGCCAATTCTTACCCCAAGGGTCTAATTTGAACTTTTACTTCAAAATAAAAACTATAACTTTTACTCCACAAATCTAAAAACATTAATGTGCCCACAATTAAATCCCTCATTAACAAATACACACAAACTTTGACAACATAATACAATGTCATAGATCACTATTTTACAACACAAAATTAGATCAATTAACCTCAAAACTGTTTTGACTGACTAAAAATCTCACAAATGTTGATATTCAGATGAAATGGCAAAATTCAAAATAGCGTAGCCATTCATCAAAAGTGCTGAGATGAGATTTTGGTCAGGAGAAAACATTTAGGAGGGGGGTCATCTTGACCCAGGGGGCATCTCTTACCCCATCCTACCCTACACAAAAATCCCTTCTCTTTACCAACTAAACACATGCAGCCTTCACATGTACAGTACATGGGAAGTCAAGTCAGTATTTTGGCATTCACATACTCAAAACAGAAACAAAATACAGAAGAACAATGATGGCAAACTGTTGTATAAGTGTTTTACACAAATCACCTGCATCACTTTTACACTGACTATGGTTTATATGCATGGTAGGCTATCTAAAGAAAATGTGTAGCAAACCACCTTCACTTTACATTAGTTGACAATTAGCTGTTATATATATATATATAGCAAATCAGTAGTGTTGAAATAATGTGGCAAAACTTAAATTTGCAAAACCATTCACAGCCTTCTTACGCAGTTATTTCCTGCCATTTTTCATGTGGATACGCCCCCTTTAACTAGTTTTTTTTCACACTGGTAAACACTACTAGGCTTGGTTAATCATGTGCACGTAAATCTCAGAGTTTACTTGTACTGTATTAATGCATAATATTTCTCTGAAGATTCTCCTCAGAGCCAGAAACTGAGGCCTGCTGTCAAGGCAACCGGAGCCAAAATGTCGTTCGACGCATACACAGTAAACTCCAAACTAACTACAACATGCCAGCTGTCTGCTGTTATGTTATTTCTCAAAATATCTAATAATCCTTTTTAAAAAAACATAATACGACGCACTTGAACCTCTGAGCAGCATTATAACGAAATTCCTGGAGTGTCATTTGAATGCGCTCACCTGTTAGAGGAAGGTGGGCGTTCAATGGTCGTACACGGCTGCCACCTGGTGGTCGCAAATATAAACACACACATTCACATTATAAAGAATCCCTCTCTCTCTCTCTCACACACACACACAATTTAAACATTAGATGAATTCTAAAATTAGAAAAAAAATTTGACGAATTTTTTTTTCCATATAAACAGAGAAAGTCTTTTATACAACATAATTGTATCTTTTTATTGTTTACATTTTAGGTCTCAACCTAGAGTACATAAACATAATCTGACAAAACGTCAAAGAATACATCAAATTAAACTTGACTATAAAAAAAAAGACTACAGCCTGCTAATTCTTGTCACCCTGACATGAAATTAGTCCATCTATGACCTAACAAGTACGTACCATGGATTAAAAAAAAGACCACACACAATACATTCATTATCATTCACTGATGAAATGAGCTTCACATAAGGACTAACTGCCTCACTTTTATTCAGGTAGAATGATCTGCATGTAATCTGTACTGGACCTGATAAATGTTCAGGGACTCGATCTCCTCAGTTTCTGTCGTCTTTAAATATAGGCCCTATTTCTGTTGCTAATTCAAGTCATTCGAGTTACAATAGAAGCCTATTTCCATCACGTAAGAAAAAAAAACATGCTTTGGTAAATCAAAATTACATAAAAAGTCATAATTATGACATATTTCATCATTTCAATTTATGTAAATTTCAAATGATGTTATAATTATGAGTTCATGATCTCATACATGTCTTTTTATGTCAATTGTAGTCATAATTATGACAAAATGTGACTTTTTTGAAAGTTAATTTATTTATTTTTATCATAATTATGTCACAATTATGATTTTTCCATCTTATAATTATGACAAAAAGCATGTTTTTTCCCCTATGTGGCAGAAATAGGCTTCCATATAAGTTACAGTTATTTTAACAGGGTTAAAGTTTTTAGAACAGTCTTATATTCATTTAAATCCACTCTCTCAATAGCATATGTTGACAAATTGCTATAATTTGTCATTAATCATTAAAAATGATCTCTTAATGTTTTAAAAAAAAAGTGGATTATCTCCATTTTTTTTGTTTTATTTGCCATCCATCATGAAACATTTGAATGATATGCTTGCTGTAAAAGGAGTATTCCAAGGTTCAGTACAAGATAAAGTCAATCGACCGCATTTGTGGCATAAAAATCAAGACTACGGTGAAGCATTTACAATGGAATTAACTGTCAATTTTTGGAGGATTTAAAAGCAGACATGTGAATCGTATCATTTTTGAGCTGTAAAGCTGTTTAAATCATTTTTACACACCGTAAAAAAAGAATTGTTGGTTTAACTTAAATAAGTTACCTGGTTGCCTTAAAATTTTGAGTTCATTGAAATTAGAAATTTGAGTTAATACAGTGAAGGCGATTGGTTTAATCAACAGAAACTCAAGATATTATGTTATCTGAACCACATTAATTATCGAAGTTGATATGACAAAAGAAAAAAATGTTATGATAATCATGGAAATTTTGAAAATATTGTTTAAGTCTTATAGCTATACTATTGAAATAGTGAGCATTTTAAAACATCATGTTCATTTTTTTAGGGACAAGAGGAAATTAATCTATGTGATTAGACGCCATAATTGCTGTCGGTTGAGTTTAACTTGTACTGAACCTGGAATATTTCTTTAATGACTATTTTCAGAGGAGCACTCATTTCCCTGTCATTAAAATATTACAATTATTGATGTGACCGCATGAAAAAGCTTTCCTGAAATTGTACATTTTAACCGTTATGTGTACATGAACAACATGTGATGAATAGCTTATACATTACAAATCATGATAATAAAGTTCAAGGCATTCTAAAGGCGTTTTCTAACAGTATTCAAAATATAGGAGACACTGTAAAAGAAACTGTAGTAGATTTAACAGTATAATCTCAGAGTGAAGCTGCTGTGTAGCTCAACCTGGATTTGCTCGATGTGGTTTTCTTCTCCCGCTGCTCTTGAGACGACCGCAGAACACCCACCTGCTCATTGATGCTTTCCCACCTCTGCTCGTAACCATGCAAACCCTAATGATGCATCTTGATGTCTCTAGCCCTTTCCTCTTTCTCTATCACACACATTCTCAGTACACGCTCACATTTCCCCATTCAACTAGGTACTGGACTTTTCCGTCCGCCGTTACGCGTCTGGCCAGGATCCGGACGGCGTCGCCTCCCCCCCATCCCATGGCCGTGGGCCCCCCCATGCCGACTGTACTGGAGTAGGGTGGCACGTCACGCAGGAAGAGAGAAGGGCAGTTTTCATACCGCTGTCCGGGTGGGTGACCCGAGGACAGAGAAAATGGAAGGCAGGGGGCTGGAAGTCGACAAGGGTCCTCTGCACTGAAGAGAACAATTACACAGACATGCAAAAAGTACTCAATTTGAAAGAACAGTTCAGCCAAATTCAAAATTATATTTTAATTTGGAAGAGAATTTGGAAAGAATCCTTATATAGATCTTTTTTGCACAACAACATTCTACAGCAAAAAAAAAAAGATTTGTCTTACTTTGTATTTTTGACTTATTTTCCAGTAAAAAATCTAATATGTGATTATGCGGCAGGAAGCTTGCGCTCTAGACTGCCATGAACGCGCTCAGGACTGTTTGCAGAGGCTGTGGATTACAGGTATTAATGTTGTAAATAATGCTCAGTTTCTTGCACAGACCTATCATTTCACTTCATAAGACCTTAATCGGTTAGTTCACTCAAAAATGAAAATTTCTGTCATTAATTACTCACCCTCATGTCATTCCAAACCCGTAAGACCTTCGTTCATCTTCGGAACACAAATTAAGATATTTTTGATAAAATCCAATGGCTCAGTGAGGCCTGCATTGACAACAAGATAACACTTTCAATGCCCAGAAAGGTACTAAAGACACATTTAAAACAGTTCATGTGACTACAGTGGTTCAACCTTAATGTAATGAAGCAACGAGAATACTTTTTGTGCGGCAAAAAAACAAAATAACAACTTTATTCAACAATATCTAGTGATGGGCGATTTCAAAACTTTACGAATCTTTTGTTTCGAATCAGTGGTTCAGAGCGTGAATCAAACTGCCAAAGTCATGTGAACCATTGAAATTTCAAAACGTTTCGAAACACTTATGACGTAACAGAGCCTTGTTTACTGAAATCACGTGACTTTGGCAGTTTGATACACGCTCCAAATCACTGATTCGAAACAAAAGATTAGTAAAGTTCTGAAATCGCCCATCACTAGATATTGTTGAATAAAGTCGTTATTTTGTTTTTTTGGCACACAAAAAGTATTCTCGTCACTTCACAACATTAAGGTTGAACCACTGTAGTCACATGAACTGTTTTACATATGTCTTTAGTAGCTTTCTGGGCATTGAAAGTGTCAACGCAGGCCTCATTGCGCCATCAGATTTTATCAAAAATATCTTCATTTGTGTTCTGAAGGTGAACGAAGGTCTTACGGGTGTAGAACGACATGAGGGTGAGTAATTAATGACAGAATTTTCATTTTTGGGTGAACTAACCCTTTAAGTAATTTTCCTACTCAAGTAAATGTATCTTGATTTAAGATATTTATAAAGGAAAACAAGACAAAAATACTAAGTAAGAAGTAAAAACACTGTTGCTGTGTTTTTACAGTTTTTCTCAATTGCTTAAACACTGTAACCAGGCTTTTGAACTAAAAATTTAAAACCATAACGCCATTTATCAGAAAGCACACCCATTTCCCTAAACTATAAACACTATTCCTCTGTTTTGATACATGAATCAGATTTGTTGAACTGTCACTGCAAAACTCTAGACACAAATCCCTTCATTTCTCATTTCCTACACCATGTGGTCATTTAGAAAGCACTAGCATTCAATATTGTTCACTCAAGTCAGCACAGCTTAGCACACAAATACCCAGGTGGAAACATTAAGAGTCTAAATTTATCACACACCAATCAGAACCTTCAATAGATAGATAAAAAGAGCCCCAGTAAGTTCATTCAGTTTTGAAACAATGGATCCAGAGAGACGTGATAGAAGAGGTTGAGGACACCAGAGAGGAGAAGGAAGGGGTGAAGGAAGAGGATGAGGAGGAGGATGAGGAAGGGCAAGGAGACAAGCAGCCTCAGATGAAATTCGTGTCACTCTAGTTGACCATGTCTTTGTCCATGGTATGACTATAAGGGAGGCTGGGCAACAAGTTTTAGTTGATGCGTGCTAGGGTGGATCAGGCATTGTAGCATATGCACGCTTATCAGGACAGTCAATAAAATCTGGAATCTTCAGGATGCCTCTCGCATGCTCGACTGTGTTGTAATCTGACCTCGGCTCTGGCCGGTCCAGAGAAAAACAGACACTCTGACATCTTTGTTACCCTCCGAGGTAAAACAGAGGGCCCAATTTCCTAGCTCTTGGGACATCAAAGGGGGCCCCTCATGTGAGTGCCAGATCACATTCCAACACCCACCACACGCACACAGACACACACAAAAACACACAAACATGCATTGAAGACCGTATATGTAACATCTAACTATGCCAAAATGTACCCGTCATGCATTTCAAGTGCATGCATGTTTCCTAGTGTTTAGACTTAGTTTAAATAACTGTAGTTGAGTTAGTTTTAGTTTTAATGATGGACTTTGTCTGTAAACTATAACTTCTTTTATATGCCTTTTTGATCTGTCGAGTTGGATCTCGTTTTAAAGCTCTTGCTACTGCTCATTCACTGAGATAGGTCACATAGCTGTCAAATGCATTGTTCTATTTGTTTAATGATACTGTGAAGAAAGTACTCCATCTCGAAATCCGATCTGATAGCCATAAATCATGCAAATTCAGCTGGGAGACAAGACAAAGGAACTTTGCCCGCCAAATAATGCTACGCATCTATTGGCCGTTCCAACTCAGGAGGTGTGTTAGCTTGGTTTTCCATAAAAGCAACGACACGCAACTTTTCCTTGGTCTCCCGATTGTCTCTCGATTGCCCCTGAACTGCCTCAGGCGACAGCGCGGTCATCACGCGCTCAGCTCCTTCCGGGACGACCATCTCCTTGGACTCTCTTTCTCTTCTTTCTTCTCTGTCAACTTACGCGTCAGTTTAAACCTCGTTTGAAAACCCCGCCGGAGCAAACCCTCTCGGAAAGGACCAATCGATCCAAGCCGTGCACTGAAACTCTACTGCACACTGACTTGAACCAATATGCAAGTATTATAATTTCTTTGAAATTCGTTTAAACTGATTTCTGTGCTGGCTTTCAAAAGGTAACTGTTGTAATTTGCCATTCTTTGATCATCTCTCTTTCCTGTCTTTACTGCCTTAAGGTCATTGCACACTGAGTCCGAAATTCGCATGCGAAACTTTCGCACGTTAAAAAATAAATTCAACCTCACGTTATGTCAATTGCGTTTACACACTGCCTCCGAAACTTTCGTCCGTCAAAAAAATATTCGGATCAGGTTCGATTTTCTGCGTTTTCGCATCCGTGGCACGCATTTTGAGAGACGTTTTGACGATTCAGAGCCACCGTACGCGAACGCAAAAATCCAGAATGCCATCTGACAAGTTGATCCACGTCTTCTACAGCACAAAACAGCAGCACTTAATGACAAACAACATGAGGAATACAAAGATACGGAATAAAAAGAAAGATTGTGCCAGTAGTAAAGCATCAAACTGAGCCACTGACATCCTGAAGTAATCTTTGAAACGCTCGGGATAATCCCGCAGCTCCTTGATGAGGTGAGCTCTCTTTTCTCTCTATACAATCTCGGAATTGAATGGACCCAATATTTCCTTTCTTTTTCTCTTTTTAAGAAGAGAGGAGACAACTAAATCATGCTCAGTGCTTAAAGACTTCATTTTGTATTGTTTTGCGATTTTTTTTCGCAACGCATTCATTTTTACGCATCGGACTCAGTGTGAAAGGTCTCTGTGCGTGACGATTTTTTAGGATTACGAATACGAAAAAACGCATGCGAAAATTTCGGACTCAAGGCCTTTGCACACTGAGTCCGAAATTTTCGCATGCGTTTTTTCGTATTCGCAATCCTAAAAATTCGTCACGCAAAGAGACCTTGCACACTGAGTCCGATGCGTAAAAATGAATGCGTTGCGAAAAAATCGTAAAACAAATCGCAAAACAATACAAAATGAAGTCTTCAAGCAGTGAGCACGATTAGTTGTCTCCTCTCTTCTTAAAAAGAGAAAAAGAAAGAGGAAATATTGGGTCCATTCAATCCCGAGATTGCATAGAGAGAAAGGAGAATTCACCTCAACAAGGAGCTGCGGGATTATCCGAGCGTTTCAAAGTTTACTTCAGGATGTCAGTGGCTCTGTTTGATGCTTTACTACTGGCACAATCTGTCTTTATATTCTGCACGTTGTTTGTCATTCAGTGCTGCTGTTTTGTGCTGTAGACGACGTGGAACAACTTGTCAGATGGCATTCTGGATTTTTGCGTTCGCGTACGGTGGCTCTGAATTGTCAAAACATCTCTCAAAATGCGTGCCACGGATGCGAAAAACGCAGAAAATCGAACCTGATCCGAATATTTTTTTGACGGACGGAAGTTTCGGAGGCAGTGTGCAAACGCGATTGACATAAAGTGAGGTCGAATTTATTTTTTAACGTGCGAAAGTTTCGCATGCGAATTTCGGACTCAGTGTGCAAAGGCCTTCAGTGTGCAAAGGCCTTCAGTGTGCAAAGGCCTTTACTTTGTATATATTTGTATCTACTTGTGTATCTTTAGCAGTATAACCTTTGTAGTATTAATTTTACATATTAAATACATTATATCCATGCTTTTTGTTCTTTTGCTCATTCAAAAAAAAACAGGTCACTTTAACGTTTCGATCCTATCCTTGCTTTACGTTTGGATGCTAGAATAGGAAGTCTTTCTCGTGGCCAGAGAAAAAACTTCCTTTTGATAATATTCTATGAGGAGCTAACTGTTTGCTGGACAAACAAACAGTTTCTCTCAACAATTATTAAAGCAGAACTAAGCATATATGTAATTGATTATAATTCGTTGTAATTAATTCACAATATATGTTTAATTCCCCCTTGGGTCGGTATATGCATAATAATTAGTCATAAAGCTTTATGAATTATTATATTCATATTCCACCCATAAATTGATTAAATAACTGTTCAATCGCTACAGGCATGCAAGAGGATTTTACCCCCGCCAATATAGCCTGTGATGTTGACACGATTCTCTGGCCTGCCCCAGACCAAAGACAGGATGCTAGGGTGGGGCAGGATATTTTTTTTTTGTTGTTGTTTGGTGTATTGTACTGTACAGTATATTAAGGAATAAATAAAGTGTGAAAATGTATACATTTGTTGTGTTGATCATGTGAAAATGTTTTTGAGGGGGAGAACCAAGAAACATAACTTATTACTGGTTTTTGTAGTATTGTTTTAAATTGATCTCACCGGTGTGTAAGACTATGTTGTAGTGTGTGTGTTTTTGAGGGCTTGTGTGTGTCATGTCTGAGGGCAAAGTTTTGAATGGTTTTGAGTGGAGAGTTTCATTTTGACCTGAAAATAGGAAGTTTGGGGAATTGGGTGAGAAGTTATGGATTTGTGTTTTGAGTTTTGAGAATTTTTCAAGGCATAATTTCAAGAAATGTGTTTAAGCAATCAAGAAACTGTAAGGTGGTCCTTTTTGGAGGTTGATACCCGTAGTAACTATTTAGTTGTATTGAAAAAAAGCCTACAGCACACTGGTTTGAAATGTCATGAGCTGAGCAAATATCAGAATTTTCATTTTCAGCATGACAGTAGCATTAAATTCATCTCTAATTGACTTCAGTGCATACTTTCTTTACAGACCTGTAATGATGCAGAGTTCTAGACAGGTCCTGAGATCCATTGTATGAAGGGTGATAGAGCGCAAACATTCTCTTGGGAGGTGAACTGTAATACATAAAGACTTCTTTAAATGAATGAAACAGCGATTATGGCTCATAGTATGAAAGCTTGTTTCAGCCATGGAATAAAAAAGGTAATTGCGACATTTTATCTCACAATTCAGACTTTTTTTCTTGCAATTCTGAGAAATATGTGAGAAATAAACCTGTATGTCTCAATTGCAAATTAATAACTCGCAATAGTGAGGAAAAAAGTCTGAATTGTGAGATAAAAAGTCACAATTATCCTACCTATTTATGTTTTTTTATTATTCTGTGGCGGAAACAAGCTTCCATATCATACTGTGAACATCATTATTCAGTTCAAAGTTGAAACTTAAAATGTTATGTTTTTCATTTTAACATGCTACTAACCCCAAACTCATCTCTTCCTCTGGTTTTCTGGGGTTGTACAGGCTTGTTCCATCAACATAACCGTGGCAACATGGCACTAGGTCAATAGCGTTGGTTGCAACTCCTGGTGGACAAGTCTAAAAAGACATGATCAACTGTTATGAATAATAAACATTGTCCGTTTAAAGGGCATATTCACCAGAATATTCTTCAAAAATAAATCAAATGGGTTTGGAACAACATGAGGGTGAATAAATGATGACAGAATTTTCATTTTTCAACATTAAGTACTATAGTTGCTGTGAATAACAAATGACATAAAAAAATACAGCTGAAAATATTTGACTTTGATATTATTTTATAACTGAGGTTCATTTTCACTTCAACTAAGACTGTAAATGTCATAAACGCAGAAATGCATTTATTCATGTCGCCTGTATGCCTATGGCTTCTTCACAATTATTAAAAAATTGAGACGCCTCTCCAACAGAATGGTTTCTTGTTCATAAGTGCTGAGAAGCACAAAGGAAAATTAGACTTTCAAATGATTTTAGGTGATTTCTGCCCATAGTCTTAAGATTCATGGCTGTGTTAGCTGTGTAATACAGCACACAGTGGGAGAGAAGCGATGATGCCGTGCGACACCAGTGTGAGGAAGAACTCGTACACATACTGAATATAAATGACTGCATTATTCTGTGGCACATATCATACCAAAGTCAATTGACAATAGTAGTTTGATACAGCAGGTCAAAATTAGAGATAGCATTATTGCCCGATCACTTGGAAATTATGGTAATGAATGATCGCATTAACTGCGTGTGGTTTGACTAGTTAGCTATGGCTGTTAGCCCCTACTGGTAGATAACTACAACAATCTGCATGCAAAAAGCATTATTCTCCATTGAGAACCATTTCAAAATAACTGTGTATTATGACAAAATACATGTTTTGCTATCAACATATAAAAAAAGTGCTTACCACACTAAAGGAAACTGTGGTCAATAAAATAATAAATTAAATTAAATTAAAATAATAAAAATTAAATACTATGTCCCTACTCAAAACATGCATATAAATTTATAAAAACATAACATCAAAATATAAACATTTTGCACATTTACCCGGTGGAATAAGAAAATGTTATGAGAAATGTGAATTATTTTTATAGAACTGCAGCTTGTGTAGGCATTATTAATTCTGACATGCTTTTCTGGTGCCATGACCTTTTAAATCCAAATATTGATGCTGGACCGCTAACATGCGACTTGGACTCTTCACAAAATGGAGGCATGCAATCATTGTGTCTTTATGCACATGTATTTTATGGCTACTTGCAAGGGTAGACAGATCTTGTTGACTCAGTGTTGCATGTTGCAAAATATACGTCAAATGAATATGAAGAGAATAACAAACCCAAAAGGTGATGCTGGGTGTCGTACATGAATGAGAGAGTCTCATTACTGATGCAGGGGGGCTTGGCCTCTGCCAGTTATCTTTTGATTGCTGCTGTTAACGGCAGACGCACTGACCTGTGTCTCAGTGACCCGACGCTTTGATTTACGGGCCTCCGGACCCACCGCTCTCCGCTGGCAGGGCAGTGACGTGGGGCTGGAGCAAAGACAACAACTGACTTCAACATCAAATCCAATTCAATTCATTTTTTACTTTTTTTAAATTATATAAATATAAAATATTATATTAAAATGATATTATTAAAAACATTATTTAAAAAACATCTCAAACTGGTT